>CM047810.1:34754154-34933717 GCA_026214975.1 Gentiana macrophylla
GACCATAAAGTCTCTGTCTTTTCCACTTGTGACCTCGATTTGCTCTTCAAGCTCCTTTGTTCGATCATTTTGGACTTGGATCGGAAGTCCTCTTCTTCCGTTCGTGACGACGCGAAGTCGGAAAAATATTTCTTGACCTCGGCCGACCGCCGAAAAAGCCCGACATATGGTCAAGATTACTCTGTAAGGATAAATGCTGGGGCGTAAAGAAATGAAAATTCGTATCTCGTGGCCTCGAAACACAGCTTGTCAGATCCATATCGGACATCCAGGCAACAACTGCGTTTGATGGTGAGCAGGCGAAAGTGCGAAGTCGACCTTGATCTCCAATCCTACCGATGAACCTTAGATGTTTCTTCGTTGTGTTTCTCTGAAGTCCGACCCCCGTCAATCCTGTACATTTTCCGACCTCTCTCTTACGTCAACCTCTCGATCAGAGAAGCGAGAAGATCTTTATATAAGGGAGTCTCGGCTCCTCATAAATTACCTTATATGAGAGCATCTGAACCCTACGAAGAGTCTTAGGATTTTTGGGCGTCATCCTCCCTTTCGGACAGGCGAGATGTGAGGCCGAGAAAGGACCACCACGGCCGGGTCACCTGGTCTCGACAAGCATGTTCATTGGTCACCGACCATTCTCTCGGTTTGGTGTTACCCGCTCCACGAGACCGGGGGCTTGGAGACCGGCGGAGCTTTCTTGCAGAAATAGGAACACACATTACTTACGCCAATACAAAGTATACAAGAAAGTAGCGGTACTTACCCATACTCGCGGCCATTGTTGTGCAAGGAAGGTAAGGATCGGGGCCGGACCGGCCGGATGGTTCTTGTGATCGGCTCGGAGGGTAGTTCGCGACCTCGGGAAGATACCACATTCGAATATCATCCACTTGAGTGAAGTTCGGAAGGGTCGGACACTGCGTCAATCCTTTTGTAGGAACTTGCTTTCAATGTCGACCTAGAATCGCCATCTCGAGCGCGAAAAGCATACTGCCGCCAGAGTTGTATTTAGGGCCTTGAGGCATTATTTCCTTTATTCGGTGATGGGAAAAGTGATACCATCAGCTTTCAACCTTGGGCTCTGCTTATCTATGCGATGGAAGACCCTGAAGAGGCTTACCGAGAACCGCGCTCCGATCGCTTTCGATATAGCCGCGGCAAAACCTATCAACTGTCACGACTCGGAAGGACCATACGACCACGCCCAAACCGTAGTGCCGTAACACGGACACAAAAGCAGAACACATCGGTAATCTCAGGCCCGCGCTTCAGCCCGGAAGCCGTAGATGGCAAAGTACCCGTCGGAGGGCGGAGATCACAACGAAACGAGGATCATGAATCGGAGGGGCGAATTCGCTTCAAGTTTACCCTATATTCGCGGCAAATATACTCCACGCTACCTTGCGTCAAAGCCGAAACCACTCCGTGACTCTGGCGATATCACTGGAAGCGCTTTTGAATCTTGTACACGAAAAGATGATCAAAGGTGTTTGATAGCCGGACCGGAAGAGAAGCGGCAAGTCGGTTGAGGAGGAGCCAAAGAATCTCTTCAACCACCACGAGGTACAGTCGAGGACTCACGATGATTGCTTGGTCACTGGGGTAGCGTTCTCGAGGATGAATCGGACATCTAGCGAGGAAACATAAGCGGATGAAGAAGCCAGGAAGGTGGTGATAGGAGGTTGCCATAGAGCGATAGTTTAGTAAACTAGAAATGGGCGAAATGGCGTTTGATGTGATGGATTTATATCCCCCAAATAAACCTAGAAACGCTCCCGATACAAGCGTGCATGTAGTGCGCCTCGAAATTCGGGATAGCCATAAGCTGCGCTACGACAACCTCGATCATCACTCCGATATCTACTAAGCCGAGGCTACAATCGAAAAGATCCAAACCGACCTCCCGAGGCTCGGTGGATTTGGGAGGCTTATGGCGATGCCAAGGTGAACACACTACGTGGCACTCCTTTGGTAGCTGATATTAAGAATAGAGAGAGAAAGGTTGTCTAAAGGCTAGAACTCCACGGGCCGAACTAGGAGTAGTTCGGGTGCTCCCCTACTTCCTCACAGGATGGCCCGTTCACAGGGCCGACCTCTGAGCGATATGAGTGCGAACACTATCCCGACCTTTGTCGGTCGGCGATAATCTTGTGTGCATTAGACTGTGAGGTCGGAGTCGAGTCTACCTCGGACCGAACCCTCGGCCATGCGTTACGAATCGGATAATTATGGAAGGAATCACGAGTCATAAAGGCTCGATCCTTACCTCTTAAATACAAATATTTGAATGTCACAATTATCTCACAGAATCGAGGAGATTAGCCGGGCGTAATCCTTTTCTTTAGGAACACGTGATGAGTGTCCACCATGTAGACACATCTGTAACTCTGGGCGCATAAGCCTCTATATAAATCATCACACAGGAGCTACGGAGACTTGATTCCAATCCCGACATTGGATCGTGGCGACTTAATCATTATCAAGTGCGATCTAAAACATCTGCCAACCACTCCACTCGGCTTTCATCGTTATTGTGTTGTTCTTGAAACTACGATGGGTTATCGCAAGAGAAAAAACCTTAAGTTTGGGACAAGCGAGTTTTTGGATCGTCAGCGATCAAAAGCTAAGTGATGAGTGATTGATGTAAGTCATTAGATGATCGTTGTATGATGTTTTATCCCATTTCTAATGAGGTTATTGGTATTTTAAGTATCATTTCAAGCAACTCTTGCGATAACTTGGAACCTCTCGAGTAAATAATGAATATTATTAAATCATATTTTGTTAATTATTGAGGTCTTAATGGCCAAATTTTGTTATCGAATTACAGCGTGATATTCTTATGTTTTGCTTTCTGACCTGCAGTTGAGGTCAGAAGCTTTGGTTCGTGAAAATGTATAGCCAAGGATTTTACGCGATTCTATTTGATATGCAAAAGAAATCATTTTGAAGCTTTCGGCATCCGCCAACATGCCTATGGCGTCCGCCATCTTGAGTTGGAGTTCAAATTGCTGATTTTATCTTGTTGGCGGCAAAAGCCTTGCGTGATCTGGTCTCACATTAAACGTAGTCGTGTCTCTTTGATCTATAGTGTTTACTATTGCCAAGAAATTTTTAAAAATACCAATTGCAATTGCTCTTATATCCATCTATTTTCATTCTCTTACAACATTTTCAAGACGTGTTTGATGAAAATTAATATATGAACATATATATATATATATATATATATATATATATATATTTTTATTTTTTTGAGAGGAGAACATAATTAATTAGAAAGGAAGAAATGTGGTAGTCGAATAAACGCACATTTTTTAAGCCAGACACGTTTGTTAGGCGTGCTGTGACAATCATTCCCGTAATTATTAGTATTCCGTATTAGAAAGGCGACACCAAACCCGTGACTCGGAGACTGGTGGCTACTTCCCATTTGAGCTTTCTTTTTCTTTCATTTGTCCCATTTGTGTTAAAAAATGGAAAATGATTAAGACACCATTCTTTGTCCACACACATCCTCGATTGTGTGTTTGTATGAGTTATAATTTTTTTTTTTTTTTTTTTAGAAATGAAAAGGTATGGTTCAAAATGGATGTGTGCACACATTTTGTGTCAATATTCAGTGCCTCTATCACTATTCCTAAAAAATTGGCACTCATCATAATTGCTAGCTCTCTACAGCAAAACAAAAAAACTTTTTACGGGTTCTATCGGTATCAGTTTTATAAATCGACATTTTTTTAATATTTATTGTTTTAGAGTCTGGCATATATATTCTTGTTTTCTTTCTTGTGGCGTTAAAAATATCGATTATCATTGCGTTTCTTTTTCGATATCAGCGTCGGTTGGTAGCGTTTTTAAGTTGTAATGACTTTTATAACGTAAGCGTCGGTGTCATTGACTTTCGTTTTTAAATATGACGTCGGTGTCATTTGACTTTGATTTTCAATATGAAGTCGATCTTCTTGGCGTTATGTTCGTTAAAAATAATCGTAATGTTAATTTAATTTTGGTGCCGGAAGTAAGAGTGTACCAGTAGTAAAAATGAAGGTGCTGATAGAACATTTTTTTATAACACAAACTAAAAAATTTAATGCATATGTTGTTTTTTCTATAATGTGTATGTACATATACATCTTTTTGTATATTCAATCTTTTATTTTGTAAAGTGGGTTTTAATTTTATAGTTAATGAACAAATGAATATTAAGGACATCATTCATAGTTCCTTCAAAACTATGAATAAGAGTATGTTTTTTATGTTTCAATGACTTATGCTTCTATAATTATAGTGATATTATAATTTTGTTTGAATTATAAATGACATTAATATAATGTTGTGATAAATTTATCTTTTAAATTTTCTATTTTACATAAGGTATTGCTCGATTATTAGCCCAACCCGGAAGCTCTTGGAGATCGTGCGATTTTGCTTCTTATGGCGAAGCATTTCAGGTCTTGATTATCTTTTATGATCTTGAAAGTGATTCTTTATCTTGTGTTCATCGCTTATCTTCTCCGTCGAAGGATTTATCGGTTTTGAGTTCGCTGTGTTCGTGGCCGTCTCTCGGCGAACTTCCCTTTGCCTTCCGTCGTTTTGTTTTGTTAAGCGCGGGTAATGTCACATGCGCTTGCCGACATGATGTCGCGTCACGAGATGTTTATTTCTTGAAGTCTTCATGCGCTTTTGATATGTCTCAAAGTCTTATGTGCGGTTGATTTAATAAATTTGGTTGGTTTTCTTTATAAAAAAAAAAAAAAATTTATTAGCCCAACTAACATTAATGTTGAGTGTAACATGTTTCGCAGCCATCAACGAAAACGAAAAGCCCGCGCGCCTCAATAATCACATTGGCCGTTTCCGTTGACGACCTTCTTTTCCTCTTCATCGCCACCACCGCCACCAGCATCGCCGCCGCCTACCCCTCCGTCTATTTCATCAATATTCAATACAAATGAAAATGGGGGTTCTACATGTCTCCCCTTCCCAGTCACTACTGGTTCGCTCTGATTTGACCTCCGCCACCACTTCTAGCTGTAATGAAAGATTCAAAACGGCCTCCACGTTCAATCTCAGAGAGACAACAACCGCCGCCAACGGCGTATTATTTGTCACCACAGTTTCGCAGACGCCACCTGCTACTGCTGATACGAATTTGCGTTCCCCACCATCGCAACCAGCATCTTTTGTCAGCCCGCCTCAAACTCAGCCTCTGTTGAGGTGTCCCCGAGCTCTCTTCAATGTGAACCAGGTTGTTTGTTGCCTAATTATCCGGTTAAAGAGGCTGGTTCGTCGGACAAAATGGAATATTTAACAAATATTATAGTTTCTAAGGTGTATGAGGCGGCGATCGAGACGCCATTACAGCTTGCTCCAAAGCTATCTGAGAGGTTGGGTGTTAACGTATGGCTCAAGCGTGAGGATTTACAGCCAGTGAGCTCATTTTTGTCTTCTTTACGAAAAATCCAAACAAAACAATCAGTTTTAGCCTTTTCCAGTTTCGAATTTGGGAGGTCAATATTTTAAGTCTCTTGTTAAAATCTTGGATTTTTGTGCTTATGGTGAATTTAAGGCACCAATTTGAGAATGTCAATTATCAAATCAGGCGAATTTTAAGCTGTCTAAGAAAAGGTGATTTTAACGTTGATGTTCTTACTCATCTTAGACAACTTAGTTCGTTACTCATCTAAGGTGTCTAAGAAAAGTAATTTCTACTGGTGTTCAAGTAATTGTTACTGTTTATGAGATGGCATATTTGATTGGCAGGTTTTCTCTTTCAAGCTTCGTGGGGCTTATAATATGATGGCCAAACTCCCAAAGGCAGCTAGAGAGAGGTGTCATTTGCTCTTCAGCTGGAAATCACGCACAAGGGTGGCCATGTCTGCCAAGAGATTGGGTTGTGATGCTGTAATTGTTATGCCCGTTACAACACGGAGATCAAGGTATGAAGTTACTGCAGTTCTTTTCCAAATTACTTATTTCTTTATGGTGTCAAGTATTCAAGTTTTGCGTTTTTGGTTTTGAATGACAGTGGAAATCAGTGGAACGTTTAGGTGCTACTGTTGTCCTTGTGGGTGACGCTTATGATGAGGCACAATCTTATGCAAAAAAGCGAGCTGAAGAAGAAGGCCGTGTGTTCATTCCTCCATTTGATCATCCTGATGTCATTATTGGACAGGAACAATTGGAATGGAGATTGTCAGGCAGCTGAAAGCGCCAAAAACAACGCATGCTATATTTGTGCCTATTGGGGGTGGTGGTCTCATTGCTGGTATTGCTGCCTATGTAAAGCAAGTTTCTCCCCAGGTTAAGATAATCGGGGTGGAGCCAATGGATGCAAATGCAATGGCCTTATCATTACATCATGGTCAAAGAGTAATGCTAGACCAAGTCGGCGGTTTTGCAGATGGTGTAGCTGTTAAAGTGGTTGGGGAAGAGACATTTCGATTGTGTAGGGAGCTGATAGATGGTGTAGTTCTCGTGAGTCGCGATGCTATTTGTGCATCAATAAAGGTCAGTTTTCCCCGCTGTTAATTCTTATTTTGATCCCACCCACCACACACACACACACATTAAGCAAAAAAACCTGACAGTTCCCCCTCAAATTAATCTTGAGATTTTTTATTTGTTTCTTGTTGTGATCTTTGGGGCTGGGATAAGTAAGAAAAAGTAGTAGCTTTATGCAAGATTCTTTTTTGTCTTTGTTTGTGGTACTCCCTTGGTGTTATTTTATTTTACTTTTCCTGCCCACTAGATCTGGGAGATTCATCATCATGAGCACTAGGAGAGTCAGGAGTGTGAAGGAAGGCCATCTAATTCCCTCATCTGACTTTCTATAGATTCTCTATTTTGACTTCGCTCTTGAAAGTTTATACTGTAGGTACTTGTATGCCATGTGTTATTGATGATTGTATCGATGTGTTTTGTTTATTCTGGTAGTGCAAAAGCTCCTAATTGAGTGCCCCATTTGAAAAGTTTAAAATCAATTGTAGTGTTGATGATTGACGTGTAAGTATATAATCCAGTGAACCATGACATGTTGCCTGGAAAAGGGGTAGAAGAGAGTTGCTCGACACGATGATCATAGCCTTTTGCTAGTAAATGTAGTAGAGCAGTACTACTAAGAAATAAAATTGTTCCTTTTCCTTGTAATATTTCAATCTAATTACTTTTTCTGTCATGGAAAGGTTGGCACATGCATAGTCACTCCTATATAGGGGACCAAAGATTAGTGTTTTAGTAAAATTTGGTTTCATTGGTTATGCTGGTCTTGCAGGACATGTTTGAGGAGAAGAGGAGCATATTAGAACCAGCTGGTGCTCTTGCATTAGCTGGAGCAGAAACTTATATTGCAAGTATTATGGCCTCAAGGGTGAAAATGTAGTGGCAATAACAAGTGGTGCAAACATGAATTTTGACAGATTGAGATTGGTTACTGAACTTGCTGATGTTGGTAGGCAAAGGGAAGCCGTGCTTGCCACTTACATGCCAGAGGAGCCTGGCAGCTTCAAAAAGTTTTCTGAACTTGTCTGTCATTTCATTTCAATAATTTATTAGTTTCATTTCCTCTTTAGTGCTGGTCAGTTTTATGAATTTATGGCTCTTGTCCTGCAGGTTGGACCAATGAATATCACAGAATTTAAGTACAGATTTGATCCGAAGCAAGCAAGAGCTCTTGTACTATACAGGCATGATAAAATTTTCAATTCCCCCTCCTGTTTACAAATAAGAAATGTACTTGGCTTTTTCTCATTTGCTTAGTGTTATCTTTGTAACACCATTAGAAATAAGGTATTTTGTTTTCTTTATGTACAGTGTTGGCCTTCACAAAAGAATGAACTGGAAGCGATGATTAGCGGATGGAATCATCTGAGCTAGAAACCATCAATCTTACAGATAATGATTTGGTCAAAGATCACCCTCGCCATTTGGTATTTTCTCTCCAAAGTCTGTCCTTAATATTCGTTGTGCAAGACACAAGCAGCATCATAAATTCATAATCTTACCTGGCAACATTTTTGCCTTGTTTTGTTTCTTATTGTCTCACATATTCACTGGCGTATCAAGGATACCGTCTGTTTTAGTGTTTCTGTACAATAACTGCTGTTGCATCCTTTTTATTTGAATGATTAGCCTCCCATCTCATGATAAAGCCAATCATTTTAGCCCTTTCCTGGTTTTGGAATTTTCCTCTGTATCTTAAGTCAACAGTATAGTTCTGCATATCTATAAGCAGCGGTACTTACTTTTCCCTTGACATGAAAGATTTTATACATTTCACAGAAGCTTTGCTGCATATAACCTAAATCTTACAACATTATCTAATCTCTACTTATTAACTCTGATGCTGGATGTTCATCAAAAGCTGATCATGCTTATTAAATACTTACGAAATGTTATCTTCTCCAATATATATAACTTTGGGAATCTTTCAGATGGAAAGTCGATCTTATGTTGAGGATGAGCTTCTTTGTCAGTTTGTTTTCCCAGAAAGGCCTGGTGCTTTGATGAAATTCTTGGATGCTTTCAGTCCTAAATGGAATATAAGTTTGTTCCACTACCGAAGTCAGGTAGTAATCTCCTTAGTACTTTTTTTCATAAAGAGCGACCATACATTACCTTATCTTAGTGCTTCTTCTGTGCTTTACGTTATCTCTGTCACTGACAAATTTTGCACTTTTGTTTTGTATGTATCCTCCTTTCAAAAAAGGAGAGACTGGTGCAAATGTGCTGGTCGGGATTCGAGTTGCACCAACTGAGATGCACGAGTTTGAAGAAACGTGCCAACAACCTTGGATCTGAGTTTGCAGTAGAGGAGCTAATGAGGCATTCAAGATTCTGATGCGTTGAGCTATGGTTTCCGATGTGCAGTTCTTTGAAGTTCGGTCATTTCATATTCATTATTAGCCCGGTGAAGGAAAATGATAAAAGGCTTCAGGAAGGTTTTCTCTTTGCTCACTCAACTTGCTCAATTTATCCATGTCTTCTGCTGACATATTGTTTAGTGGTGAATTAAGTTAACCATTGAGTTGCAGAGTTATTCTGATGATGAAAGAAAAGCTAGTGTGTTTTCTTTGAGTGCTTTATATTTACCCTTTGTTAGTTGAGCATTTGATGATGTAATTGTCATTTTGGTGTTATATTGTAGAATTTATGCCGATGAGCGATACACTCTAGTTGTCCAACCTGATTGTTGTTTTGATCTAGTCGTAAAAACGATTGTAAATCTGTATTTTTACAGATTTATATCTTTTAGTTCTATAAAATAAATGTATTTTGCATCAGAATCCGTTAAATTTTACAAATTTTGTACATTGTACTCTAACATGTAAATCTAGTTTTCATCCGTAACCAAGTGTTCATCATCCTTTCAAGATGTAAATATCTGAAATTCATATGCATTACACATCATTATAGTTATCATCTGTAACAAGGTGTTATTTAGCATTTCAAACCGTAAATATCTAAATTTCATATGCATACACATAGAATTAGAACATATTTTTTCCATCAAATAATCACCTTATGGGGCTCAGTGTAACATGTTAGCCAACAATGATGCACAAAAAATACATAGTGTAACCCCAAATACAAAATATACTACTAAAACCTATTAAAAAATCGTTAAAAATTAAATATTTATCAAGTGAAAAGAATCTACAAAGTATTCAATTTACCTTATTATACCTTATTTTACTCCACCACCTTACGTTTACCCAACACCCTCATCTCATACCTTACCTCATCTCACCAACATACCATGCCCCACATATCCTCTTATAAAACAAACCTATACTCAATGCAATGCTACTAATTAACGTACCTAATACTTTTCTACATAGCCTTTCCTTGGGACGTTAAATACAGGATCATCGTTTTATCATTAAAATAATATAAAATAATCATATCTTTATTTTCTGACATGTCGATTCAAAAGCAGTTCAATGATGTCTCTATCTTTATCATATAGCATTTAAAATCTTATTAAATAATATATATTCTACCTCATAACCACTATTAAATACAGCATTAAATATTTATTATTTCACTCCAACATCATCTCTATTTTTATCAATAATTTTTATAATTAAATATGTTTAGATCGTGAATAGTGCGTCGCCGAATGTGAGGGATACATTTGTTCGTATCAAAAAAATAAATAGGGATTGAGACTCTCTTTTATAAGACTTTTGGGTCTTATCCTTATATTTTAAGTGACTTTAGTTATATGAGCATCATCAGCAAATTGTTGCAAGAAGTAAAACTTATCATATAATTCATATCATGAATAAGCTTGGACTACACAAGTTGAGTGAAAAACCAATAATGCCACTTACCCTTCTTGATTTGGGGTGATTTACTTAACCCTAAAAATGCAATTAACCATTAATTAAAATCCTATTAATTATTTCTTAACGATTTTGATCCACCCCACAAATTAGAGGCGGGTAAAATAACCCACCACACAATTTCTGGCGCCAAAATCGATCAAGCCCTTTTTATTGTGCCAAAATCCGATGAAACGGACTATTCCTCCTTTGCAAAGCCAATTACTCTGCTCTGTCCCTCTCTCCGCAAACCCAATAACTCTGCTCCGTCTCTCTCTCGGTGTCCGGTCATCGTCCTCGCCGGAACAACCCTCTGTTTTCTTATTCTCCGTCAATCATTGTCCGAGCCGAGGTGGGTGGTAATCGAAAGGGTTTCTTGGCTCTCCATATCGGTATGTGAATGTAAATTAAGCTAATACCATTGAATTGCATGTAAATGATTGAGTTTGTGGTGTATATGATTTTGTAGATTAGGAAGGTATGTATGTGGTGTTGAATGATTTAGGCAAATTGAGTTTGTTAGTTTACTTACCCTTGCGGGAATAGCTTAATCCGTGTGTTTAACTCTGAATTGAATTGAAAATAGGGGCGACCCCTATTGAAAATGGCTATTTGATTTGAATTGAATTGGTTAAATGTTGAATTGGTGATTTGTGCGAGTTATTACCGGTATGACTATACATATCTATATCTATCTATTTGGTTATATTTTCTATTTGCATTTCAGGTGAATAGTAATCGTATTAATATTAAAATATTGATTATAGTGTGACACAAGTTTAAACTTGTTAATGGCTATGTGAACTTGTATCTGCATTTCAAGGTGGGTGATTATAATGTGACACAAGTTTAAACTTGTTAATGACTATTTGAGCGGAATTGGAATTGATTTGTGATTTAAAATAAATTGAATGCAATGCTACATTCAAACATTCAAGCGTTATGGATTTTGTCTATGTGTATATTGGTTTGTAATTATTGTATTGAATAAAAGCAGGATCAGCGTGATGGAAGATAAAGTTTGTATTTTTATATTTTATCTGTGGAGATTGAAAAAGGCGTCAATGGTCTATGGTCTTGGAAGTATGTAGGGTGTGAATACGAAAAAGTCTCGATGATTTTGAGTGTCAAAAGAACATTACATTTGAAGAATTGTATGACATGGTGAAAAATGAGTTGGAAATCGATACAACTAACTATGAGTTTGAGATGAAATATATGGTCCCCAATTAGTAAAGCTAGACCGATGGTGCTTGATTGCGATAATCTTGTGAATCGGTTTATATTTGTTTGTAATTTAAAACAATATGCTTTATTAATATGTTTGAAGGAAAAGGAAAAGTGTACCGAGGTTTATGAAAGTCAAGAAACATGTGAAGTAGTAAATGTGTCGGGAAGTCAAGAAACATGTGTTGAAAGAGATGAAGAGGCGGATGTTGATGTTTTGGCAAATGGGATGAAAGAGATGTTGGATGTAAGAAGAAAGCATGGAGACATGTGTTGAAAAGAATGTTAATGAAGAGATAGATGTGGATGTTGTTGGGAATGCCATTGAAGAGATGTTGGATGTAAGAATAGAAAGCATAGAGACATGTGTTGAAAAAAGGCATTAATGAAGAGATAGATGTGGATGTTGTTGGGAATGCCATGGAAGAGATGTTGGATGTAAGAATAGAAATCATAGAGACATGTGTCGAAGATTCTCATTTGAACACGGGGGTGACAACATGGACTTTAATGAGCAACTTGAAGACTCATTCTTGGTGAATTTGGGTGAAGATGTTAATTTAGAAGAATCATATCGGAGAATTAGCATGGCGGGTGATGAATTGTCAAATGAGAATCTTGATGGCTTTGTTGTGAAAGCGAGATTGTTGATCCCTTGAATGCACCCCATTTGTGGTTAACGTGCAAATAATTGAACATGAATACTTTCGTTGTAGCCGTCTTTGTAGGTGATACTTTAGTGTGCATTCGAACATGAAGACTTTCGTGTGAATGATACATTTAAATGAAAAAGTTTTTGGTATTCAAACTTGGGACACGAATGATCTTGCGATACTTTACGATCGTGCCGATAGTATTAAAACATCTTTCAAGGCGGTGTTTAAGAATCGTACCATGGGCATTGCATGTATCACATGCAAAAGAATTTGAGGATGAAATATCCGAGGGCGTGGTGTGGGAAAGCTCTTTAAGAAAGGCTGTAGAGGCTATATATAAGCGAGAATTCAAGTTGCATTTCAACACTTTATGTAGTAAATGTCGAAAGCTAATGAATATTTGAAAAAGCGAGAATTCCCTATGTGGCGAGCTAAATTTGAGGGATATCGTTACAACATAATGACCACAAACCATGCGAGTGCAGCTGTGAATGCTAGGTTAAAGCGTGCCACGAGAATTTTCAATTGTTGGGTTGATTGAACATATCCGGGAGATGTTACATGATTGGTTTGCTAAAAGAAATGAATCATCTACAAATTGCCAAGATGCTCTTACTCCCAAAATTGAAATCGAAGTGAACAAAAGCTTGAGTCGACCAAACAATTTTCGATTAATACACTTTCCTCGAGATAAGTATGATGTTAAGTGACAAGGATCTTTGTTATTTCTTACATCGTTGAGTTGGATTTGAATCGTGTACATGTAAAAAATTCGGATGGATATGTATCCATGCGAGCATGCATTTGCCGTGTTGAAGTACAGGAAGCAAGCCTCCAATTATTGCACTTGGTATTATAGCGTCGGTTGTTGGAGGCTAGCTTATTCCAAAATGTGTATCCACTTAAAAATGAAGATGAATGTGTGTATCCGATGATGTGCTTAACGATGTGGTTTTGCCACGAAGGTACCAAAGAGACAAAGTGGGCGGCCATCAAAAAAGAAAAGCGCTCATCGGGGACGGAAAAAGCGAAGTATGTTTGTGGCAAATCACGGTGTCAATGGTCATTCGCTTCCCTTGTAAGAGTTTGATTGGTGGAGAAATGCTCACCTGCGATACCCTGCCATAATGATAAGGTATTGTATGTATTAATGTTTTGAGTTCTTTTTTATTCAATCATGTTACATTGCATTAAGCATTACCTTTTTCTTTGACAATATTAGGAAGGCGTTGGGATACATATTGTGGCTGTTTAAGTATTAATGTTGATGAAGATGATGATTGGTTGATGTGTAAGCTTCGAAGACGTAACTTATGTTGTATTTTGAATAATGGAAAGTGATGTGTTGATGTGTTTGTTTGTTATTGTATTTTGAATAATGGCAAATTCTAAGTGTTAGTTATTCTCCTTTGGTTGATTGGTTGATGTGTAAGCTTGAAGGCGTAACTTATGTTGTATTTTGAATAATGGAAAGTGATATGTTGATGTGTTTGTTTGTTATTGTATTTTGAATAATGGCAAATTTTATGTGTTAGTAGTTCTCCTTTGGTTGATTGAATGATGTTTAAATCACGGAAGATGTAGATGATGATGAATTTTGAATGATGGCAAATTGATGTGTTGGTTGTTCTCATTTGTTTAATGTGAAGGAAGTTGTTAAGTGTCATGAATGTGGTGTTTTGTGTCCATTAATGGTGTTGTAAAAATTCACTCTAGAAAGCGAGTTTAAACTTGTGTCGGCCACTGGAAACAAGTTTAAGCTTGTGTAGCCAGGAAGCGAGGTTTAAGCTTGTAAAACATTGATGTGTTGGTTGTTCTCCTTTTTGTTTAATGTGATTACCATTCAAATCCTTCAAATAACCATTAGATAAGAAAACAAATGAAATGTCTGAGAAATATCAGAGAAATCTGAATTCCAAGAACTTAAGTTTTTATTTAGTAAGATGAAATCTGAAATAAAGGTTAGACAAGTAATAGTCAATAATACAAGTTTCTTTTGAGATAAATTGTTCCATGCTTTGGTCTTCTCAAGTAGTGTCTCAGGCGACCAATCCTTTCTCTATCATGGAGTAACATTTGAACCATGGAATCGAATTGCGACCTCTCGATAACTTCAGTGACGTTGATCTCAACTTGTTCAATTTTTGCATCGTTGTCTCACATGCACTTTATCATTTTAATATCATTTTGAAGGACACCGATTGTGCATTCAAGTTTATACATTTTCTTCATCAAGTTCACAGAGGTAACATCTTCATGTGGCCCGATAGATGAAGACACCTTGCCATATGGCCCGATAGATGAAGACACTTTGCCATATGGCCCGGTGAATCTGAACACCTTGTCTGCCATATGAAATAGTCACATTTGACTTCATCATCTGCAAAATAAGAAATTCCAATTATTATATGCAGACACATTATCCATGAAAGTAAATGGAAAGTATAACCAAAATAATTAGTCATACCGGCCAATAAGGACAACCGTAAAAGCAGTCTCACTGGGTTGCTTTGTGTTCTGAAGTCACCAATTTTGCGAGGAATGCGCATTTGCATAACAATGTGCGCTTTCGTAAAATGTCTAGATTCATTTACCTTGCTAGAAGAAGCGGAAATCGGAGAATTACCCTTCATATTTTGCTTGAGTTCGTTTGAGAGATTGCAGGCACTATGAAAAAAAAAAACATTGTGCATAATTGAGTATTAATTGGTACATCTATATCTCAAATAAATAACTAAGCGCCACAACAAGTACTCGATTCACAAAAGCGCAATCATGAGTGAATTTATTGCTTAACCGTTTCAAAAAAATAATTCATAAGAGCATAGTAACTCACCAAAATTAGCTCTGTTAAGTAATTGATGACTCGGTTAATTCACCCCAATATGTTAGAAATTAGCTCAAATTCACAAAAATGTTAGAAAATTCTGGAAAAACAAAAGAGTTGCCTCGGAAAGCACCTAGAAGAAAAGCTAAAACAAAAGAGCAGAGTAACTCACCAAAATTAGCTCTGTTAAGGCATTGATGCTCTGTTAATTCACACAAATATGTTAGAAATTAGCTCAAATTCAAAAAAATGTAACAACATTCTGGAAAAACAAAAGAGTTACCTCGGAAAGCCCCTAGAAGAAAAGCTAAAACAAAAGAACATAGTAACTCACCAAAATTAGCTCTGTTTGGTTTCTTTAATGGAATTTTGAAGGTTGAATGGTGGGAAGATCAAGCGAGGAAACACATCAATGAAAGGCGCGGGGTGTACTTGGGTTAGGTTAGAGGGTTAGTTGTGGGTGAAGAATTGAATCAAATCAAATAAGGGAATTTGAAAATTTGAAAATTTTGGGCGATTCTTAGCGGAAAGCAAAAATTTTAGGTTGCAACAATTGAGAGGGGCGGCTTAAGGCGGGAATTGATGATGATTGAGGGGAGAGTAGGGTTCGATCACATAATTAAAAAAATACAAAATAAAAAAATATTTATTCGAGTTACATCATTTGATTATTAAAAGAGTAGTTAATACATCTTACTACTAAATAATAATTAATAATAATAATTAAAACAAAATTAAGCGGACTTCG
The DNA here is from genome assembly GCA_026214975.1 of Gentiana macrophylla. Classification (NCBI taxonomy): domain Eukaryota; kingdom Viridiplantae; phylum Streptophyta; class Magnoliopsida; order Gentianales; family Gentianaceae; genus Gentiana; species Gentiana macrophylla. Next base: position 34,769,941 of record CM047810.1, read on the forward strand.
ATTCCATTAGAACTACTTATCGTGTGACATATACTCACGTAAGACACCATAAGCAGACTTTATTACGTGACATACTCACGTAAGACACCATAAGCGGACTTCCAATTCCATTAGGACTACTTATCATGTGACATACTCACGTTAGATACCATAAGCGTACTTCCGACTCATTTAGAACTACTTACGTGTGACATACTCACGTAAGACACCTAAGCGGACTTATTGAGTGACATACTCACGCAAGACACCATAAAGCGGACTTATTGTGTGACATACTCACGTAAGACACCTAAGCGGACTTATGGTGTGACATACTCACGTAAGACACCATAAGCGGACTTATTGTGTGACATACTCACGTAAGACACCTAAGCGGACTTATTGTGTGACATACTCACGTAAGACACCATAAAGCGGACTTATTGTGTGACATACTCACGTAAGACACCTAAGCGGACTTATTGTGTGAAATACTCACGTAAGACATCTAAGCGGACTTATTGAGTGACATACTCACGTAAGACATCTAAGCGGACTTATTGAGTTACATACTCACGTAAGACACCTAAGCGGGCTTATGGTGTGACATACTCACGTAAGACACCCTAAGCGGACTTATTGAGTGACATGCTTACGTAAGACACCACTAAGCGGACTTATTGTGTGACATACTCACGTAAGACACCATAAAGCGGACTTAGCGTGTGACATAGTCACGTAAGACACCTAAGCGGACTTATTGAGTGACATACTCACGTAAGACCAATAGTGAAAATCACCGTTATGTCACTCGTCGTGACACATCTGTTGTCCTCTATCATACTCATCTCGAAAGCGGTACTACTATCTACTCGCTTAAAACAAAATGAAATGAATGGTAATGAAGGGGAATGGGCGGTCCCGGTCGACAATGGCCCCTGCCTTGCTTGATTCTGTCATGTTTTGTCCTCTTTCTACTTTTTTCGCGCCTTATGCATGCGATGAGGCGGTATTCTCTATTTTATTTCCTTCGTTTATCACGCATAGTAGTTTTTTTCATGCAATCCTCTTTTGTTGTTTTTTTTCTTCCTTATATTCTTTATTCTTATAATTTATAAAGTATGAAAATCCTATAATTACATTAATTCACCCCGTTAATTAATATAATCTTTTCTTTCTTTTATATCAGACACTAATTAATTTTTCATTCAACTCACATAAGAAATACAAATCATTTTATTTTCTTATAAACTACATATGATTCAAGTCTGCTTTCATTTCAAGTCTATTAAAATAACAACATACGATTCAAATTGACACATGCTTAAACTTGTGTAACATCGTGAGCCCCAATCCCAAATCTATCTTCCTTATCGGTTGCTTCACCGTCGAGAAAGGAAAGAAGACTTATCGCCAAGTTTAAGCGTAGCGTAGCTCCTTTCTTTTTGGGTGTGAAGAAGTGTCAAACCAAAATACCCAACAAGCATTAGCTCTCCACGAAAAGGAGGTGATCGGCCGCACCTTCCGATCGGCTACCGCATTGCGACTTCACTCGAGTCCACTAGCCTGCGCCGGCACCCGCTGCGGTTAAGGTAGCGACCGGGCATGGCGGCTCCGTAGTGTGACGGGCGGTGTGTACAAGGCCGAGAGCGGATTCACCGCCGTATGGTGACCGGCGATTACTAGCGATTCGGCTTCATGCGGCGAGTTGCGACTGCAATCCAGCTTCGCTTGGCGAACCAACTATACCGCTAATAAGCGGAAGAAGAGATTCCCGACTCACGGACTACAATAAGGCGCTGGCGCGTGATTGTACCATACAGGGGATCCGCCGGGAGATCCTCTCTCCGCTTTTCTCTTTATCATCATGCGGAGGGGCTTACGCGCCTACTATTGGACCGAGACTCACAGCAATAGGGTGCTACAGCGGGATTTTCTTATACAAACAGAACCAACCCCAAAGAAAAAGCATAACAAACCAAATTGGACTAGGAGGACATTAGAACCAAAAGCAAACTCAGGCAATTTCCAAAGAACAGAAATAAATTCAGATAAATATATTATACAATAAACATGAACATAAAAATAAAAGCCGTAGTTTCAGGACATGAAAATAAATTATACAAACAGAAAATTTTAAACCAAATTAAAACCAAAGTTTCTGCAAACACAGTAAAATTAAAATTAAACAAACACACATAACAACAACAAAGTTTTTCAGAAATCATAGATAATGTGGCAGATGTGCAATCCTTTTCCCCGTCGTCTCGTTGCAAACCTAAACAACTTGATTGATCTTCCTCTTGTAGGTCTGCATCGTCTCTTTCAGATTTGCCACCTCACAGTCTCTTGATTCAACCTCCTCAACCACCTTCAAGTTGATGTTCTCGGTTTCATGAAGAAGTTCCCATCTCTGTGCCATCATGTCTTGCTTTTGCTCCTCCAGTTGGTGCATAAATTCCTTCCTTAACCGCTTTATCTCTCCCTCCAATTCTTGCTTGAATATGATTCGAATCTGTTGCCTTTCTTCCTCCAGCATTTTCATGAATTCGTTTCTTTCCATTGCCATTTTTTTCTTTGATGTGCTTCATGATTTAGAGATATACGGTATTTATCTCAGCATCATCCCAGAATATATATATCCTAGGTTAACCCTATGTTAAGTGTAGCGTTGCAAGAAATTAAATGGATGCGGCGTTTCACTTTTCAAAAACTGACTTTGTAGTTGAAACAATTCCAACGCTTCGTAAACCTTCGTGACTTTGGTAGTTGAAACGAATCAAAGTCTTGTATTCACATTTTCTAAATCAAATTCCACCTTTTATTTTAAAAAAACAAAACAAATTCATTTTGAGAACCTTTCTATAATAATTAATCCTTCAATAATATCACAGCGTACTCGATCAACTACCTTATTATTTCGTGAGTATTTTAATGTTAAACCTTAGCACTAATTAAGGAGTATGGTTTTTTTATTCTATCATGATTATTCTTTAATTATCTTAACATATCTATCAAAATCAAATTTTCTACCCAACTTTAACTTTGAGTCAATTATATGGTTTTGTTTTAAACTTGATTATAGAGTTTAAACTTGATAATCGATTCAAAATGAACCTAAGTAAGAAATGAAGTACAATTACATGCACCTGAGAAATCTAAATGTTGATGATACTAACCTTTGGCTATTATTCCATCATCCTGCCTTTTATTTGAATAACACACCTTAGCATTTATGCCAGAATTCTTTAAGGCAAGGATATCATCAACAAGCAGTCTGCCTTCATCATTCCTAGATCCACCGTTAATAGCCATTCTGGTGAGAGGCAGAGTCAGATTCTATAACAACCTGGGAGACACCATAGTCTTTGGCAATCCACAAAGCTTCTTTGATAGCCAGCAATTCCCCTTGAAGGATGGAGTTTCTTCCCATAAATCCCATGAATCCTCTATACAATCTTCCATTACCGTCTATGAAGACCCCACCAATAGCCACCATGCCTCTACCATTATCATCAATATCCATGCAGCTGGCATAAGTGTTGACCTTAATACAACCCTCAATAGGAGGTTCCAAAGCAATCCATTGAGGCTCATTCACAACAAGAATACATTAATTAGAACATCCAATAGTCATAACAACATTATACATGTGTTAAAATCAAATTTAAAGGAGGATTTTTTTAATACTAAGAATGGAATTTAGGAGATGAGTCCCAGCATCTTGATGATACAAGAGTCTCGGTCTGCATTGCATGGTTGCTCAAGTAAAAGCGAGTCGAGTAGCCCAAATCTATCAACTTACGATTCTTGACATTGAAGTTGAAGTTATCAATCCTACAAAGATTATTCTCAGAGATGGCGACATGAATTCTATTTGGCGGGCTTCAATCTGATTAATATCGAGCAAATCTGAAATCCAAATGATACAAATACCTCAGGATCTTAATAGGAGGAGGATCTTGTATGGAACTGTAAAATCAATCTTAGCAATGACTTTAAAGGCTTTCTTCGCTGGGCGGTTTCAAGAAGAATTTGCCACATCGAGTTTCTGTTTCAAAAGAAACTCTTTGATGTGCCTCTAAATTCTTTGGAGCAGCACCTCTGCAAATCCAAATGAGGATCTTAATGATACCGGTGTGAGGAGAGGATGTTCTCAAAAGAAGAAAAATTACTATGAATCATTGCTTCCGGGAATTCCAACTTGGGATCGCCCGGTCCTCTCTCGATGATAGACTCACATTCCACATTTGAATTATCTCCTTCCAGTCTATGGCTATTGTACAGTCCTTCACCCTGTGCACATATTCAACCATCACACAAGACTCCACCTCCCTCAGTAGATGTATATTTGAGTTTAGTTTGGTCCTGTGCCATAAAATTCTTGCCATTCTCTTCAATAGGGGCTTGGTATTGTTGCTTTGTTTAAGGTTTACAAGTGACTAGTCTCCACTCTTTAGATTGAAAAATGTTATATACGAGTCTTTTTTTTAAAATGATTCACACTAGCTATTTTAAGAGGCATTTTTAAGGGTTTGGTAGCACATGGTCATTTTAGGAATTTAAGCCATGGTGGCAAAGCAATGACCTAGAAAAGCCAAAAAAGATTCTGGGTCATTTACGAGTTTACTTTAAGCAATGTCGTGAAATTGTACCATTATTGGTACAACAATATTCTTTTATTAATTGTACTTTTCATTTGGACCCCTCTTTTATTGTACTTTTTATTAATTGCGAGAAACATAAAGGTTCTTCTTCTTTATTCATCCAAATTCCCTCCTTTCTTATTCTACTATTTTATTAATTGCAAACCTTAATACCCTAATTTATTTGCATGCATGCAACAACTGATGTATAAGAAACTACATCCATACGTTTCAAAAAACAAAAGAAACTACGTCCATGATATCATTCAAACAAACAATAAAACACTTAAAAGATAATATTATAAATGATTTCATAAGAAAAAGTTATTACATAAAGCGTAATCTTAAACAAAGTACAAATTCATAAATAAAAAAGTGGGGTTTGGAATTTGATCACAGGCCATAGTCGAAACTTCATTAACAAACTCTCTTATTGGGAGAGTTTGAACAAATCAAAAGTTAAAATTAAATGAATTCATTATGTTAAGGGTCAATAACAAATCATCATTTATAACTACATTACATAATATCATTCAAACAAGCAATCAAAGCGGATTGATAATATTATAAATAATTTCAAGTTCATAACAAAATTTTACAACATAATATTATTAAAGAAAATACAAATTTGTAGATAAAGTGGGGTTTGGATGGGGGTGGGATTTGATCACATGCTATGGTCGAGAACTACATAACATGCTCTCTTATTGGGAGAGTTTGTGGTTGTACCCCAACTCAATTGGGGCCAAAGAAACATTATCGTTCCCGACCATGGCATCATGCGATAGTGCACAAATGTAGATGCACATCGCCTTTGCAATTTTATAGCATCATTGCGCGATCGTATCGGATCGTTGATTTTCTTTTTATTTGTTTTGATGTTGTCATTGATATCGCCACTTCAATATACATGGAATCCGACTCTGTGTCATCCATATTTTGAGTTGATCAATTTCATAATGGCATTCATGTCTTGGCGTGTCAATTTTCTTTCCAATTCTTCAGCGTGGTTTCTTAAATCTACGATCTCCTTAGTATGCTTATCCATTTTCTTCTTACCTTTTCTATTTTTATTTGTAATAAATATGAATTGTACACATGTGGTTATACTACTATTTATAGGCCCAATTTATCCTTTTTAAAGGTGGTGGCGTCTCTTCAATTTACCCTACCATGAGACCCTTCAGATTCGTATCTGTATCTCTTCGATTTACACTACCATGAGACCCTTCACATTCGTATCTCTTCGATATACTACTATTTATAGGCCCATTTTATCATTGTTTAATAGTTTAATTCAGTTCTTACCCATGACAATCTCAAACATGTCTCATTGGCCCGAAACAATCTTGAACTTGTGTAACGTTAAATCAAACTTGTGTGAAACAATCTTGAAAGCGTGTAAAGTTAAAATTAAGAAATGAATCCATTATGTAAGGGTCAATGACAAATCATCATATTCCTTATTATCTTCTTCATTTCAAGGGAAAATATTCTAACGACCACTAATGATGTTATAAGCAAACTAATGAATCAACCACTAGTTCTCGACATGGAAAATTACTTCTTTATTTCAGCGAAACATATTCTAACGAATCTTTGTTATAAGAAACTAATGAATCAAACCTAGTTCACAACATAAGAGAGAATTACAATTACAACTACAATACATAATAATAATTACACATTTTCAAACATCATGGTTCTCTTTCAAACACCACGATTCAAAAGAACAATTACACATTTTACTTCTCCTTCAAACCGTTCTTCTTAAAAAGCGAGTTAAATTGTTTATAATGACATCTTAGTTTATGGTTTTCATAACCAAAACCCTCATAGGCGGTTAACATCTATGTTTGAAATTCTCATGAAAGCAATTCCCCAACCAACTTCTTTCTCCAATGGAATATGCTCCTTCCCGATCAATGATATATTCACTCTTCCCGACATGAACTCCACGTATTTAGAGCGAACATGCCACAATCAGTCTACCAAATTACAACAATTACAAGATAATAAGTTAGTCACAAAATCGAAAACCTTAATAATCTCTATATATATTGCATAAATATAAATTATCAAACATACCATTCTCTTGAGAGGGACACTTGGCGCTCAACACCGCTAGCTTTTCTCGAGAATACTTCTCATAGCCTTTTACAAGCACGCATTAAAAGCGGTATGACAACTTGCATGGGCATGACACACCTTGCAAGAATCACTTTTACGATATGCCCGGAAAAATTTGTCATACGAAAATTATCCTAGCACTCAGATCAATTTTCAAAAGAAACCAATGACCTCTCTCTCTATCATCGGCACATACAATGTCTTGCAACCTTCCCATGGTGTGCTAAATTCGGGTTTGTCCCGTTCACAATATGCCTAAATATTGGATTAAATTCTGCTTCTCTTGAGCATTTCATATTTAGTGTGTGGAAGTTTTTGACATATGTTGCAAATTGAGTATCAAGGACACGGGCATCTTGGTCAAACATATTCGGGTACTTTAAGCATCGCGGTGAATTTCACACAATGAACTATCAACACTGAATATAAATAATACTACTTAACATTTCAATCTAAAGCTTGTTGTGTTTTGTAAAATCTAAAGCATATACTACTTACGTTTCTTGGCAAGCTCTGCCCGCGGTTGCAATTCCTTTCAAAATCCCTACTTCGATATTAGCGTCAACCAACTTCACACGTTCACTGTGTGAATCAAAAGAAAGAAAAATCAAATTAATCATCAAAATAGGGTTTACAAATTAGGGTTTAAACGCCCCTTACTTTAAGTGTATGACATTGATACCTGTATTCACATGAAGCCATAAACTTGTCAACACGCTTCATCATGACCGCGGTATCCATTTTGGAGCGGATCATACTCATCAAACTTCTTCACTTTCCTCTTTTTGCTAGTTTGATAGGAGAAATTTGTCACAAGCTCTTCTTTTCTTGGCATCGATGGTATATCGAAGCGTCGACTTCATAAAACATTCAATAGCGTAATTACTTTGGATTACAAATATATGCCCTCTTGACATAAACTCAAATTAATTATTTTTGTAAAACTACCTTTTACACCTTTTTTCTGCCCTCTTCTTCCAAATCATCCCGATCGTCTTAGTCTTGATTTCCAAAACATCCACTTTTACTCACCTCGCCTCTCTCTCTTCTCTAAGGCATTACTAGTCATAATTTCAAGAAACAAAATTTTATGAATAAAATTAATTCTCTCACCAAAACAAACAAATATAGGACAAATTTAACATTATACCTTCGCCGTTTGGGTTTCCCTCAACACTTTGGCCTCTGATACTCATGAAAGTTCCTCCCACAGCGTTCACATCTTCATCACCTTTCCCCCTCGTTTATAATATTTGGTTCTTCTTCCTCTCTTATCTCGACTTGCTCTCCTTCATGCCACCTTCCATACCATCGTTTACGATTTCATGACTTCCTCATAATCTCTTCAACTACGGAATTTTCTAATCATAATTTCAAGAAACTAAATGTTATGAACTAATTAATTCTCTCACCAAAACAAACACATATAGGACAAATTTAACATTATAAACTAATTCTCTCACCAATCTCACCAAAACACATAAAATGATTAATTACCTTCGCCGTTTGGGATTCCCTCACCTTCATCCCTTATATCGGCTTGTTCCTCCTCATGCCACCATTTACATCATAATTTCAAGAAATAAAATGTTATGAACTAATTCTCTCATCAAAATACATAATGAACAAATCAAAGGACAAGATTCACATTATACCTCCACCGTTTGGGTTTCTCGACCGTTTCCTCAACCGGGGCATTAGGTTCATCCCTACCTCCTTCTCTTCAACTACGGCATTTCTAATCATAATTTCAAGAAATAAAATGTTATAAACTAGTTCTCTCCTTTATGAACAACATAAAGGACAAATTTAACTTCATACCTTTGCCATTTCGGGATGCCTCACAGTTTCATCTTCCACTTCATTCAACTCTTCATTACCTTCCATTTCACTTGCATGTATAGCATCATTTTTGCATTTTCACATGCACAACAAAACGAACCTCCATCAATTTAACTTTCTGTTTGGGCGTATCCACTAAAGCGCACATTCTTTTGTTCTCTTGACAACTTTTACCAAATCTTCGCACATTCTTTTGTTCTCTTCACTCACAACAATTTTACCAATTCTTTTAAATTTTCATAATCAAGCGTTACCCGTTGATTGCTCGAGTGCATTATCGGTTTCATCATCTTCAACTTCATCTTCCGGGGCATCAAAAATAAGCTTTTTCCGCACCCCGACCGGATGGAACCAACTTTCGAACCGCCTCCACTGCATTATATACTACTCATAAATAATGTGGATCTTTGCGTGTGTAGGATGTAATATCATCGGATGGATCATGGATCCACCCGATTCTGTGATGAAAGTACAAGATCTAGATCTAAACAATCAAAGCACATAAAATAATAGATCCAAACTACGAGGGGTTTATATTACCAACCTTTTTATGGTGCAAAGCGCCAAGAACAAGGTCAATCCAATCGAGCTAGTTGAGAGCCTAGTTGAGAAGCCAAAGTCTTCCAGCGTGTGTCTCAAGCACCACCAGGTGGATAGTGTTTCAAGCCGCCGGACCTCGCTCGATATGCTACCGGAATAATCCGAGGATTATCGACTCGAAACCCACAGTGTTGAAGCCGAAAATTCTAAGCTTCAAACACTCGTGTATGTCGCATTATATGTCATGTTTTAAGGCATAGGAGAACTCTCTTTATATAGGAGAGTAATCCTTGTCCTCGAGATTTAATTAATTAACGGATAATCAATTATAATAATCCTTATTCCAATAGAAGATAAATCTAATATTTTCTAATAAATTAGGATATATAAAAGATACTATCTAATATTCTTTTCTTTAAATAATTATCCAACAAATAAATAATTATTCACACATTATAAGTATCAAGAAAACAAATTTCCCAATAATAATAATAAGGAAAATTTGGTAACACCCCAACAAATAGGGTGTCCACGCCGCCTCACACACAATATTGGGCGAGTCCACGAAAAAGGTCTTTTCCATGTATTTAATCATCAGTCCAACTAAACAATTAATCCACATATCAATTAAATAGTCAATCCAACTATTTAATATTATAATTGAGGTGAAAGCGACGAGAAAACCTATATGCTATATTAGGAGCCGCGTCGGGGACCATGGACCCGTATTCGATATTTACAATAAATTAAATAATATTATCCGTCGGACCGAACAATAATATTCAATCTATTAATTCGGGATTACACCACCATAAACCGGCGCGAACTGCGAATATAGATAACTTACACTCAACCATGAGTTGATAAGGTGTCTTGATATAATCATTACATACGGATAAATCCTCAAACATGCGTTCGTTGCGATTCGGGATATCTCGTAAATCCTTCTTGAAACCTCTTATCCTTATTTACCATTAACCCACTAGTGATCAATTAGTTCATAACTAATATAATATGAACTCCGGGATCGATCGGTTTCTAGGATTAACAAATAAGTGAAGTATCATCTACTTCCGAGGAAGGAATGGATTCCATATATGTGATAGCACGGACTACTCACGCATCCTAAAATAGAGCCAGCGAGAAGTGTTGGACCACATCTTCTGAAGTGATCTAACTAACACATCAAACTCTACCCTAGTCTAGCGGTTATGCGTGATCACCTCGAGATTGAGATTAATCCATGTATGATCATCTTGTGATTCGATAAGACTTCTCGATCACGGAATTATATCGAGAACTCAAATCAAACCGGTCCGATTTATATGATTATCATCATATATAAATGCCCCACTAGGTACCTATTACCGCGAGTCCGGATAAAATTTGTCACACACAAAGTGTTACAGGCGCATTATTAGCAAATTAATCTTAAGACCCGTACTCAGATTAATAAGCGCTACGGACTAAGTTAATTTTAAGTACATCTCACTAACTCGATCCTCTTGTGTATAGCCATACTTTGAGTTATGTGATTTCATAAGCAGGTACTTAGGGTTTTTTGATTGTCTTAATTATAAGCATACATGCATATAATAAGATGAATTATTAATTACGTCTAAAACAATTACATAATTGTCTTTCAGACACTACACTAACGACATGTACATACCAAACTTAATATACAAATTAAACATCACTACCTCTCTCGATTGAAGAAGAAGTTGAATTACCGAAGAGCTGACCCTTTTTAACGCTCCCAACTTCATCAACCTTGAGAGAGCATTTTAAATCAACAATCTCGGCAAACTTCCTTAAAGAAGGAATAGCTTCAAGTGCCCAAACCTACGATGCATTTACATTCAAGTGATGGTCGAACATAATCAAAAAACTTTAACAAGTTATGTATATATATATATATATATATATATATATATATATATATATATATATATATATATATATATGTGTTATGAATTAAAACACGGATTTGGCATATACAGTACATACCTTCAAAGCGTGCGGAAAACCATATAAAGTATATCCGATCGGGGGATTTTTGAAAGAATCCCTCATGTCCCTCCTCCAAACATAAACATTGGCTTCATAAGAAGCGTTTCCCCATGGATACTTATTGAAAGCATCCAAATCCTCAACCAACTTAAAGATCCACCAACCCACGCACATCTCTCTTCCGATCCCCACACAACGTGCGCCAATATAACGATCAAGCCAAAGCATAGCGGTCATTAGGATCCTTAATGCGATTAAACTTTGCCCACACATCCTTCTATACACTTTCGATAAGTTTTAAAATACTTATTAACTAATCTAGACTCTTTTCCTACCCGCTTTATCGACATTGCTACCGTCGCCAACCAAGAGACCACTAACGGCGCAAATTCTTACTACACTAAATCGTATTTTTGGCTCCGACTTTGAACCAAAAAACATTGGCATCTACATTCCATGGACTCGCCAACCTCATTAACAACTGATGTATTATCATGTTGGCTTGCATATCCTTCAAATGGATTAATTGTCCAAAACAAATTGCTCCAACATTTCTTTGTGCTTGTCGTTAAGCTTTTCATAAACTTCAATTGTTTTACCAATTGAACATCGGGAACAACTTCACATTTTGCTGACCTTTCTTCTTCGCTAAGTGCATAAATCAACGACATTTTTTCAACTTATCTATAACCAACAAAATAAGAAATTTCAATTCAATCGAATTAAAGAACAAATGAATGTGAATACAGTTGAAACAAATAAGAAATTTCAATTCAACGCCAACAACTAATAACACATCACCGGCATTGTTTGAGCTAAAAAATGATTCAACACCACAAAATTTAATTAATCACATCCCAAGATCATACATGCACACCACAAAATTTAACTAATCGCATCCCAAAATCATACATGCACATAAATATGCGTGATTTATAACCCACCAACAAAATCATACCTTTTGGAGATTCGCTCGAATGTTCCAGTTGGCTCCTTCAAGTTTTTGTTGATCAGCTTCCGGTTGGAGAATAGAGAATGTTGATACAAATTGTTGATCACAAGTTCGAGTCTGTGTTCTTGCGGTGAATTTGGAAAGAATTGGAGGGTGAATTTGGGAGCTCGCAGTAGTTTAATCGAAGGGGCCAGAATTTGGGGAATTTTGTTAATATAATTAGGGATTTTGGGATAATAGATGAAGGGAATTCGATGGGGGTATTTCTGTCAAAGCAAGGTTTTATAAGGTTTTCCCCTTTTTTCCTTTTTTTTTGGTTAAATGTAAATATACATTAAACCAAGGTATGCAAACTACAAGAGCTACATCTAGACAAAAAGAGCTAGTCTAGTATCACAAAATGTTGAGAAGAGGTTAGATTTGTTGATTTCAAGCGACATAAGACCCACGAGGTTATATGCTACAAGAAACAACAACCATTAAACCCTATCAACACTCAAAAGCTGCAAAAATAGGGTCATATGAGAGCATAGCTCACAGAGCCTATCCACTTGGTGTGTAGAGAAAGAAAATTATCTCAAACGACCACCAACAACTACCAAAAGATAACACAAAAGAAGTACAAAACCCTAACATCATGGTGCAAAAGTGTACAATGGAAAAGCAGCTTGCATTATGTAGTAGATGTGAATCTTAATACAATGCAAAATATCAGGTATCTTCATCAGAATGCCTTCAAATCTCCTCTTGTTCCTCATATGCCAAAGCCAATACACAACCACGAGAGGCGAAGCGATTCGGCCACATTCCCAAAAAAGTACCCCTGCACTTCTGCCTATCCATCTCACGAGAACTAACCAAAGTCTCGACCTCTCTACGATGCCAAGCCATAATCGATTTTCCCCAAACCATACAAGAAATAGGGCCTTTGGAAAAGCAGGATGGGAGGCAATTCATTAACCAAACCACAAAGGGAGCAAGTCTTATCATCAAAGAACAACCTATCTGTAGTAAGTAAAGAGTTCTTCAAGGCCATCCACAACATAAAACAATGTTTAGGTGTAGCTCTAGGGTTCCAAACTGTCCTACACCACCAAACATTATTCTCTTTACTCCTGAAGAAGTCATAAGCAAGCCTAGGCTTTAGAAAATTGCCTCTGAGACCAAGGCGCAACAAAGTCACGCGACATCAGTAGAACCAGTGGCATCCAAAATCTTATCTCTGATTCTAAACAGAGCTTTGATCAAAGTGAATCCCCCGTGCTTGTCTTGATAATCCCAAATATCAATGTTCTTGAGATACTCTTCAGCGATCCATTTCACCCAAAGCGATCCTTTTTGCATTGAAAGTTCCACGAGTTACGCAAAGAAGTGCCAAATTCAAGCATCCAGCGAAAAATCCCCCAGGCCACCTTGACTTTAGGAACACAAACCTCATCCCAACTACCAAGGATTTCTAAAGGAGTCACAAGGGATCATAATGACCAACATTCAATCTAACAGCACATAAAGGAATACCAAGGTATCTTATAGGAAACGCTCCTTCCTTTAAACCAGTAATATCAAACAAATCAGCCTTATTATCCTCCCTTAAACCAGCACAGAACATTTCAGATTTGAAAAGATTAGCAGCCAAACCAGAGCAATCACCAAAAGAAGTTAAACAACTCATCAGAAGGGTAACATATATGGGATCACCTCTAGCAAACAACATTAAATCATCAGCAAAAGCAAGATGGTTTATCTTGATTTTGACATCCAGCATGAAAGTTAAACTCAGAACCCTACTTTGAGAATCCTAAGCATTACGGAGAAATACTCATACCAATAAAAAAGCGAAAGGGTGACAAAGGATCACCTTGTCTCAAGCCTCTTTTTCCAGGAAGAAACCTTTCATCTCACCATTAATAGACAAAGAATAAAGCGGTAGTAAACACGGCATTAGCCAACTTAACAAACACATGCGGAAAACCAAAGCCCTCAAAAGCGACCTCTAAAAAAGATTAGTGGAGAGAACCAAAGGCTTTCTTGATATCCACCTTAATCAAGCATCTAGGGGGACCTCTCTTAACTCCATAATGTCTGATCAGCTCCTGGCAAAGGAATATGTTATCTGACATAGCCTACCATCAACAAAACACATGCGAGAGCAACATCAATAAGATCGGGAAAGCGGGTAGATAGTCGATAGCCAAAATCTTGGAAATCACTTTATAAGTTACATTGAAGCGGGATATAGGCCTATAATCACCTGTGAGTAGAAGCATGAGTAGATTTAGGAATCAATGCAATGTGACATGATTGATCTGTTTTAACAAAGCATTATTTTGGAAAAACTCGACATTGCATTAGTGAAGTCTTCACTACAATATCCTAAGATTTTTTGAAGAATCAGCGGAAAAACCATACGGTCACGGGGATTTATCATCGAGAAAAGAAAACAAGGCATCCTTGATTTCAACGGCGATAACATCTCTCAAAAGAGTATCAAAAGCGACAATAGGAACCTTAGGGCGGCATTGACAACATCTTCATTAACGAGGCAATGAAGCACTGTGTACCTAAAAGATCGAGAATAAAATTCTACAAAAGAATCTCCCACTTGTTTATATGAAGTGGTAAAAGAACCATCGACAAGCTTGATAGAGGAAATATGCCTCCTGGCATTATTCCTTTTAACCAAAAAGTGAAAGAATTTTGACCCGCATCCTTTGATCTTCATATAAACCCCTTTAGCTTTACGAGATAAAAGGAAGCTTCAGTGACTTCCAAACCAATACAAACCTTCTTACGGTCCAAAATCGAGAAGCTAACAAATCAGTGGGGCCCAAATTATCTGAGGCTGTAAGCTACCAAGCAAATTCTCAAGCGATTCGGACTACCATAAATGTGAGCATAATGCTTCTTGTTCAAGACTTTGAGGGGTTGTTTAAGTCTTTTAAGCCTTATACACAATTGATACATAGCAGTACCAGCAATCTCTGGCCTCCAGCTCTGTTCCAAAGTATCATTGTAACTCTCATGTTGCAAACACATGTTAAAGAACTTGAAGGGCTTCTTTCTGGCCAAAGAATCAGTAGATATGGTAATTCTACATGGAGAGTGATCAGAATGAAGTCCAGGAGGTTCAAAAAAAGCCAAAGCATCCAAATTCCAGTCATACCAAGAAGCATTAACCAAAACTCTTTCAATCCTTGTAAAAACACCAGTAGAATTCCAAGTGAAGAACTCACCAGAGGAGTTCAAATCAGAAAGATTAGCATCCCGACAACAGTCAACACCATCCTGCATTTCATACTCAGTAGGTACAATCCCATTCATCTTATCTTCAACAGAAAGAACAGCATTAAAATCCCCCAAAACCATCCAGGGCAAAGTGGAACAGACACTAAGTTCCCTGATTCTGTCCCACATGGACCTTCTATCTCCAATAGTGTGCAAACCATAGAAAAAGGTGACCAGAAAACAATCTCTAGAGACTAAAATCCTCACCTTGGAATGTATCCATTGAACATCCACCTCCAAGACCTCCACCTCCAGAAAAGTAGGATCCCAGATCACTAAAATCCTCTTTCTAATATGTACAGCAAAATTATCCACGTACTTCCAAGAAGGAACTTTCTTGCATAAGAAGTGATCAAAACTTTTTGAGACAGCTTTGTCTCAAGGATTCCAAATAAGGTAATGTGATGCTGTCTAAGAAAGTTGACAACAACAGATTGTTTAAAAGCCTTATTGAACCCTCTAACATTCCAAAACCCTATCATTTTTGCCTACCTAGAGGTGATCTACCTCTTGAGACATCTTCAGGGAAGTTTTTATCATTTCCAGAAACACCAGAAGTGTTATGCCTGTTGTTTTTCTTTTTCTTCTTAGCTTTCTTAGAACCAGAAGCAGCAGTTCCACCCTTATTTACCAGATCATCTTCTTCAACCTCATCTGCCCAAATTCTATTCTTGTCAGGAGACAACACATCAAAAGCATTAGCAATAGGAGTAGCTGGTTTATCAACATCTTTCCCATTATTACTAGAGGCCACATTCTTTCCTTTATCAAGATTTGAAGATGTAGCACCAGAGGATAGGACAACACCTGCACCATGAGCCATATTAACAGTATGAGCCTTATCAATTTTACCATCATCTTCAAGAATAATCACTTTCTTCTTCTTTGGGGGGTTAGGTTTGGAAACACCAGGTTTTTTTTACCTTTCCACATACAAAGTAGGAACTTCAGCCTTAGAATCATCATGGCCATCTTCATTATGCCCTAGCTTGTTACATTTGGTACAGAACTTGGGCCTTTCCTCATATAAAACAGGCTGCATTAAGACCTTTCCATCATGCAAAGTAATTGGAATAACAGAAGGCAACTCCATCTTTAAATCAATTTCCACAAGACATCTTGCAAAACCCAAAACCTTCCTGGAAGCAGTGACTTTATCAGTATACTGAGGACTCCCAAGAAAAGAACATATCTTACTCAATGCTCTATCATTCCAAAGCCTTAGTGGAAGATTTGGCAGCTGAATCCAGACTGGAACCACAGTACAAGCATCTTTACTAAAATTGAACATAACATGCATCTTTTTTAACAGCAAAGGCTTTCCAAAAGCATAGAAAGGACCAGCCTGCAGTACCTCATTAAGGCCAGATTCTTGCTCAAACAAGAACACTATCCACCCAGAATTGTGGTAATGATATCTGCACTTCCTTGGCCAAGCATTCACAATCTTTTGAACAGCATCTCTTCCAGGAAATTTAGATGGAAAGATGCCAATCAAACTCAGTTTCTCCATTGTATCATCATTTAAATCCTCCTCCTCCAGAAACACAGTATCTTGACTGACACAATCAACATGATCTGTCAAAAGAACAACATCATCTGAAGGTTCCCTATTTTTCTTAACCATTTGTACCCAGGAGGAAACCTCATCCACAGCTTTAGCAACATTATTCCCCAAAAAATCTCCAGAGGGAGCATCAGTGTGATTAGCACCAGAAGCATTATCATTTTCCTTACTTGCAATAGAACCAGGATCCACCTCTGGTGAGTCCCCTGTTACTATCACACCAACAGTCTAAAGTAGCGATAGCACCATCGGTAACAAGTCCTACTGGCGAAGAACCAGGTTCAACGGATGCAAGAACATGCCCAGCAGTGCATTGACACTCTCAATTGTCCTTTCAGACACACCACCAATCTTTAAACTATCAATTGAAGCATCATCAAACTGTTTTTCAACTTCTAACAACTCTGAAAGAGTAGCAGTACCTGCCAAATCTCCATCGGGCAAGACAAACTTCTTTTTAGGAATGGTATCAGCAGGTGTAACTAACCTCCCAGATTTCAACCTCATTCCTCATAAACTCTAGGATTACAACATTTAGAAGCAGGTTCCTTCACTTCCACCATTACTGGATTATCAACTACACCAACAACTCCAGGTGTAAGTTCGACATCGATTAAATTTGCTTAAAGCAGGGGATCAATCAATGGTAGCTTTTCCACTGTATTCTGAACTTCAATTGGAGCTGCAGGAAGAGCAACAATGGCTTTAGGAGCTGCTGCAACCTGTGAATCACTAGAAGTCTCAGCTTCATCAGCATCCGATTCATGAACAGTGCAATCTTCATTATTTTTCTTATATTTGCGAGCCATGGCTCAAAACAGAGGCTGTAAATTCAGAAAAGAGAAAGAAAGGTAACAAGAAAGCAAATCGAGCAAGAAACAAGAGCTAAAAAACAATTTGAAGAAAGGATTTGGCAAGCTCATTCTTGAAGGAGAAGGGTCGGTGAGAGAAAACATCTCTCTAGAAAACCACAAAGTTCATAAGCTTAAACGTGATATTCCCCTTATATTATTTTATCCCTATTTTAGGGATATGACAACTTATAGGGACTCTGCTATGAATGCCCTAGCAAGCGACTAAGTGAAGCGCATATAGTCTACTATCCTTAAAATGAAGATAAAAAATAGAGTTTTCTGCTAAAATAAACACAGCAGAGAGAGACTTATCCTATTTATTTTTAGGGATATGAGCGATCTTGTCCTCACTTGTGGGATGCATTTATTCATCTGCCCTAAACATATTTAATTATTAAAAATTATAGGGATAGGGATAGTGATGCTGCTGGAGTGAAATAATAAATATTTAATGTGTATAAATAAGGTTGTGAGGTAGAATATGTATTATTTAATATTATTTGAAATGTTATATGGATAAGGATATGGATGTTGTTGTGGAGGTTTTTGAATTGAGATGTTGTAAAATAGGGATATGTATTATTTTATATTATTTTAGGGATAAAATTTTGGCAAACTCTCTTTGGAGTGCCTTACCCACCAAAACCTACCCTATCCATTTACTCTACCGTCCTTACCCGTTCATTCATGCATCCATAATACCCAACCTTACCCTACCCACGGCCCATCCTTCTCTATCTCTCTCTCTCCACCCCATCTTATCATTCACTAACCACCACCCGATCTACTTATCCCTACCTTACCCCACCACATACCCAACTTCACCCTCTCCTTACCCCACCTCACCACCCAACCCCACTTTATTCATACCCACCTCTCACGTGTTTTATCTTTTCCATAAAGTTTTGGAAGTAATGAAAATGATAATTTTGTAATAAAATTTCATTTAATTTTATTGCATTACTTAGTAACTATACACAAACAATGGAGTTGAATGAAAAATCATTCCATTACTGAACATTCCTATCGAAAGAAGCATGCTATTATGATCGGGTTGAAATCATTTGTCTAATATTGGTGTCAATTCGATGTATAGAATAAAAGCTAAATCGTTTTAATTGTGTGTTTTATTTTTGACAAAATTTAAGAAAAACAAAAATAAAACTAAAAAACAAAACAGCATATGAAGCGGCGTAGCTTTTTCTTAGAACACCAAAATTAAACACTAATATTGGACGGTGATCAAGGTCTCGAACCCATTGGTAGGAAAATTGGTAAATCGGGCCACGCTGCAGGTGTTAGTTTTGAGTCAAACTTTTACGACATTTTTTCAGATTCGCGCGTCAAATATAGATAAAGCGTCACAATATTCATTTTTTCCGTGAAAATTCACTCACTGATAAAAAAGGCGGAATCCGCCGAATTTTGGGACGGGCGTCCAAAATTACAGAGCGATTTTTGATGAAGTGAATTTTGGCGGAAAGAATAAATATTGTGACGTTTATCTATATTTGGATCTGCAATAAATCTAAATTTTAGGCAGAACGCTGAAAAAAATGTCGAGAAAAGTCTTTACCTGAAACGAAATATCACACCTTAAAGTGACCTCATTTACCAAATTTCCCATTGTGAGATGTGCGTACGCCACTCGTCACCGTTGGTATACACCTTTGGCTTGAAAAACAGAGTGACCACCAGACTTCACCGTCGACTATGCTCGGCGCGGCCTTGCTCTTTGATGGCGGCCGTTATCCACCCCACCACCTTCATTACAGCTTCCTCACCATCTCTTTTCTCTTGTCATTTTTCAAAACCAGTATCTTCACATATCTCTGCTTTTCTTTCTCCCGCAAACCAGAATCCCAATCCCAATCCCAAACTCCACCACCTTCCTCTCGTCCCACAATCCCCCTTAAAGCCTTCAATTTCCTCCTCACCTTCTAAACCCTTTTTCCCTTCAAACCCTTTCGAAAACCCCGGCGGCGACGACGACCGTGAGCTACATAATGCGACTGATTTCTCTTACTTACTTCATCTCTCAGTCCGTTACGGAGACTCTGAGCTCGCTAGAGCTATTCATGCTTCAATTCTCAAGCTTGAAGGGTCCACTTACACTTCAACGCACTTCTTGTTGCTTACCTTAAACTTGGCCGTCTTACTTATGCCTCCCGGTTTTCCGCAGCATTTTGGTGCCTGATGTTGTGTCCTACACTGCAATGATTTCGGGTTTGGCTAAGTCGAATCGTGAGAGGAAGCTATTGAGCTTTTCTGTGGAATGAGAGACTCTGGTGTTGAGCCGAATGAGTACACTCTTGTTGCTTTGCTGACCGCTTGTATTAGTTTACACGAGCTAGAGCTGGGTTTCCAAGTTCAGGGTTTTGCTGTCAAATCGGGGTTTTGGAGTGTACTTATGTAGTGAATGCTCTTATGGCTTTGTACAGTAAGTGTGGTTGTTTGGATAATGTAATTGAGTTGTTCAATGAAATGCCCGTGAGGGATATTGCTTCTTGGAACACGGTGATTTCCAGTTTGGTCAAGGAGCATAAGTATGATGAAGCATTTGAATATTTTTATGATTTGGTGAGAATCAATTGTCTTAGAGTCGATTATTTTAATCTTTATAGTATTTTATATGCGTGTTCTGCTTCTCTGAGGTTGAAACAAGGCAGGGAACTTCACGCATTTGCAATTAGGATTGGGTATGGAGGCCATTTGAGTGTAAACAATGCTCTTATTGGGTTATACAGGAAGTGTGGGACTGTGGAAGATGTCGTGAATTCGTTTGGCCAGATGCCTAGGAAAGATGTTATCACTTTAACGGAGATGATAACAGCTTTCATGGAGTTTGGACTTGTTGATTTGGCAGTAGAGACATTTGACAGGTTGTCTGAGAAGAACACTGTATCGTTTAATGCCCTTTTAGCTGGATATTGTCAAAATGGTATGGGTTGGAACGCTTTGTGCCTATTCTGTAAAATGGTTGAAGAGGGTATAGAGTTGAGTGAATTCACTTTGAGTACCACTTTGAAGGCATGTGCCTTGCTAATGGAAAAAAAGACCAGCGAACAGATTCATGGATTTGTTCTAAAATTTGGTTATGGGGTCAATGAGCAAATTGAATCAGCATTACTTGAGATGTGCACATGGTGTGGGAGAATGGCTGATGCTAAGAAGATGTTCCTCAGGTGGCCAATAAATCAAGACAAATCCATTGCTTTGACATCATTGGTTGGTGGATATGCTCGAATCGGGAAGCTAGATTCAGCAATCTCCCTCTTTTCTGCAGGACGATCAGAAGGATCATTGATCATTGATGAAGTAGCGTCAACATCTATTCTTGGTCTCTGTGGGTCTCTAGGGTTCCAAAATTTCGGGAGCAAATGCACTGTTATTCAATCAAAAGGGCTATGAAGCTGATATTAGGTTAGGGAATGCAACAATCAATATGTACTCCAAATGTGGTCATCTAAATGATGCAGTTAAAGTCTTTGATGTTATTTCATGCCATGACATAGCTTCATGGAACAGCTTGTTGGATGCCTATGTCTTTCATAGGCAAGGTGATGAGGCGTTGGCTATATGGGCAAAGATGGAAAAACTAAGAATAAAACCTGATTCTATTACCTGTCTTTACATAATTTCAGCTTACAAATACACCAGTTCGAATTTAGTATGTCTGTGCCGTGAATTCCTTGACTCAATGGAGTCAACTTATGCCATTAAACCGACTTCTGAGCACTACACACGATTGGTAAGAGTTTTAGGCAAGTGGGGTCTGCTTGAAGAAGCCGAGGAAACAGTTCGCCAGATGCCTTTAGCTCCTAACGCCCTTGTTTGGCATGCATTGCTTGATGGATGTAGAGTACATGGGAATGCCATTGTTGGAAAAAGAGTCATGAAAGAAATCATGTCAATCGAGCCACATGATCCGTTCACTTTCATACTTAAGTCAAATCTTTTTTCAGCATCTGGAAGATGGCATTGCTCTGATATCCTCAGAGAGGAAATGAGGAAGAAAGGTTTCCGAAAGCTACCTAGCCAAAGCTGGATTATACATCAGAACAAGATACATTCTTTCTTTGCAAGAGACCAATTACACCCAGAAAGCAAAGACATGTATAGCGGACTGCGAATTTTAATCATGGAGTGCTTAAAAGCTGGGTATGAACCTGATACAAGCTTCGTCCTTCATGAGGTGGAGGAGTATCAAAAGAAGGAGTTTCTGTTTTACCACAGTGCAAAGCTAGCTGCCACATACGGACTTTTGAAAGCTAAGCCAGGAATCCAGTGCGTATCATTAAAAACATCCTTCTTTGTGGAGACTGCCATTCATTTTCAAGCATGTTTCAGTTGTTACCAAAAGGGAGATACATGTAAGAGATTCTTCAGGTTTCCATTGTTTTTCAAATGGCTTATGCTCATGCAATGATCATTGATGTTCTTCACGTTTCAATCCTTTTATTTAGTACTTTTCACTAGTGCAGTATAGGAAACTTGTGAAATACATGATATTGAGTTTTTCTAGTATACAAGATCTTGTTTCTTTTTTGAGAGCTCTTTTAGATATTAGTATCTCTGTTGTAAGAGTATAGATTTATATGTTATGTTGCATAAGCATTTTTGCAGTAGGAGAAAAACCCTTTCAAGAAAAATAAAATCTTGAAACTAAACAAATGAAAAGAATCGAATTTATTATGAACTCATAGTGAGGGTAAATTACATGGTAGTTTGTCTTGAGAGAAGACATAGGGATGCTGATAACACACAATACAATTAAAAATAAAGCAATAAACAGAGTCCTACTGAAAGAATTGGTGGGCAAATCTTCTCTAGCACAACGCCTCAACAGCAAGCCTGTATGAGGCAGCACAACCGAGTTGGCCAAATGTTTTCTCTGATACATCAATAGAACAGCTTTGTTTCCCTACACAATGCTGTTCTACAATTGTATTGCTTCTTTCAGAATGGCAGTTGCCTATCTGGAATGATTCAGGGGAGACATCTGGATTACCATAGCTTGCAAAGTTGATCTTTGATATTTTCTTTCCATGGCAAGATAAACTTAAAGTCTTTCCTTCTTCAGCATTCCCAGAAACTTTTACACTGATTGTTTGGAAGTTTATACTGTGAGGATTTCCTCCCAACTCTTCAAATAAAACCAGTGTGTTTGGTCTGCCATCATTCAAGTATTCCCTTGGAACATGGTACCTGATTCATTTCAAGAAACACAAATATTAATTTTTTTAAAAATAAAATTTCATTTTAAAACTGTTATAAATTTTTATTTTTATTTTAAGTTCTTACCATCTCTGAGAAGAATTTCCGCATTTTGTACGACATTTATCGTTGGGATGATATGCTCCACGGTAATCACATGTGCTGCATGAAGCATCATTAGAAGCAATAAAGCTAGGCCAATAACGTCCGAGGTTATGTCCATTAACCCAAAATGTGCCTTTGCCCATATGCAATAAGTCAATAACTACTGGTTCATCTCCCAATGGTGCTTCAAAATGTGTCTGCAAACAAAACAAACTGAATTCATTTTCTGAGTGTAAAAAAAACAGTTCATTTAAATCCTGAACTTTACTTGCCTTGTACCAAACAAACATCTGGTTTTGTGGAACAGGGCCTTTATGTAAATAGCTTTTGACTTGGATTCATCGAAAAATTCTTGGTTAAATCCTTCTAGTCCGATCTTGTATGACCATTTGTTTGTGCTCAAATCCTTGAATTCACCGTTTGGTGCCACCAATTTCACAGCATCAACAATTCCAGCTGGTCCTTGCTCATAATATGCTCCGTAGTTCTGTCAAAAAAGATTAATACTTACATAAACAATCTGATTATGATAAAAAATAGATAACATGTAGCTGTTTTTGTTTACCCCCAATCCAACAGTGCCACTAAGTAGAGATATTGTGTTGATCCCGGCTTTAAAGTGAGCTATTCCATCAAACTCAAAACTGTACTGCCCATGTTGAGCCCAGTGGGAGCCTATGTGAACCCCATTTACAAATGCATGAAGAACATGTCCACTACTCTCCACTTGTAGTGTAATCTCTTTTCCATACACTGGCTCGTGAGGGCGAATCGACACACTACAACATCAAAAGTAGTAATTATCATTCAGAAATCTAGAATTTACTAGTAAAGCTAAGTGAAAATGCTGCAAAAGTTCACCTTGTCAAGTACCAAAGATAATCGGTACTGTCATTTGTGACGGATTTCTGTTCAAGCAGTTTAGGGACAGTTAAAGATATATCCTTGTCCTTTTTACTAGTGAGACGCTGTGTTTTTTCACTTGTCCATTGCCAAGTCAATTTACGATTCATTGCATTTGGGACCTTCTCCTTAGTTGATGTCTGGGTGGTTATCTGCAAATCAAGTGAAATGTATTAAAGAGGCTTTATGATACAACCGTTGCAAGTAAAAGGAAAAAAGACGTACACGAGCAGTGTTGTAAATTTCCTTGTTGCAATCGTCAAGAAAGCTAACAGACCAAGCTGGTGTAGTGTACACATTCCCTTCAAAGTTTATGGATATGTCATTCTTATCGTTTGCATTCCCGAATAAGCATACCCTCTTCCCTTCATACTCATATACTGTAGACTACATGTTTTATCATTTCAAATATGAATCAGGATTCGAACCGCTATAACCATTTGCTGTATTTTACGTATTGAATTGTGTAATAAGTTTATTATCGCATACTACTTACAGTCATCATGTTCCCATAATCATTATCTGTGTAGTTACCATAGGTGAGGACCTTCTCATATGATTTCAGTACTTTGTGTAGCTCCTTCAGATGACCCCATTTGGGTTCGTTCTCGAGCCCGTATTCATCGAGTGGGGCATCGTAGTCATAAGTTGTGGCGATATAGGGCCCGCCAGAATACCGTCTAAAATTAGTACCTCCATGATACTGCAATCAATGGTGAACCAAATTTCAGTTCTATGTGGCATGTTAATTATAGGTATATATATATTTTTTTGCTTTTAGGATAGAAAAAAACATTAATTACCATGTAGTAATTTTGAAGAGTGCCACGGTATTGAAAAAAGCGAGCAACAGCGAAGGCAACATCTTCTGCTGTTCTATGAGGATCCGGATCACCCCAGCCCTTGAACCTAATTCATTAATTTGGTAGATTGATTTAAATGAAAATAATAATAATAATCAAAAAATTGGATCACACACTTGTTTTTTTTAGGGACGGTCTTTTCACATTAAACATGTTTTACATATTCCAAGAGCGAGAGTGGGTTTTGTTTTGAAATTTAACACGCATATCATTCTGCCGCTAAATGAGTCAGGAATTGTATATTATTATTCACACTATGTTACAGGCCAAGAACATTATGTTTTTCGGACCAATGTTTGGTCTAAATAAAGAGACATTGTTATGTACGCTAGAGAAACAATACGGACTATTTTACTGGTCGAAAAATTATGTTTTATGCTCTTATTTCAAATCAGAATATAACAACGACGCTATGAAAATTTCGAAAACTTATCGGACCATTTTAGAGGCCGAACATGTAATGTTTTCTTGACCATGTTCGGGTCAGAATAATGTGAGTTGTTCTGACCACATTTGGGTAGGTATAATCCTATTTCAAGTTAGAATATAACCACGGTACTATGAAAATTTCGAAAATGTATCGGACCATGTTTTCGAAAACGTAGATGTGGACTTCTCTGATAATGTTTTCACGACCACGTTCATGTCAGAATAAGCTGAATTGTTCTGACTACATTTAGGTAAGTATAATATTTCTCGCTTTGACCGAACTTCGGTCAGAATGTAGGCATATAAATAAAAAAAATTTAAGAGCAAAATTTGAAATTAATTACTGTGCAATAATACAAATCACTGCGTGAAAAGACATTTCTATTTTTTTACTACTCCATTGTAAGCGTATTTTATCTATTGATTAACAAAATGAAGTGTGTAAATATCACATTTTGAAATGTGATTATAACTTTTTAATAGCTTTGTCAAAAAAAAAAAAAAAAAACCTTTTTAATAGCAAAATAGCAAAACGATAAATTAAGAGTATAAACTAACCATCCAGTCCAGTTTTCCGTCCAAAGCTTAGGAATCTTTGGATTTTTGGGGTTCCACTGATCACAATAGAAGCCATTGCATGTATTGATCTGGTCACCAAGTTGGAGAGATAATAGAGTAATTTTTGTTTTTGTTTTGTAAAAATAAAAAATATCATCAAAAAAAAAAAAAAAAAAAAAAAAAGAAGAAGTAAAGAATTATTTTAATTCGTACAATATAATCAGGAGCATCATTTTCTTGACACATAATCCAGGGGACACCAATATTGAGAGATTGAGCCATGTTAGCACACCAATTGAGATAAATTTGGCCGTCCACCCCAAATTTCCAATTTATGTCTCCATATTCATTCTCTATCTGCATTTCATAAAAATTAAATAAATGTAATTTCAAAAGGAAAAAAATAAAATAAAATCAAAGATCATAATAATTCAGCAATCGAAAACCTGAGCAAGAATTATGGGGCCTCCTTGTGAAGCAAATAGTTTCTCATATTTCATCTTGTGGACAATTAAAGAAACGAATGTCTTCATTTCATCCTGTAATGTTAATTTCGTTTAATTTAATAAAATTGAATTAGTAAAAATAAATAAATAAAATTCAAAAAAAAATTTTTGGGGTAAGTTTTGAATCAATTAGTTAAGCGAAAATGAACGCACCATAAACACTTGATTGTTTGTCCTGAAAGTTACGTTGGGCATGTTGTGCAACCATACCGGTATCCCTCTGTGACACAAATGTTAGTATAATAGAAAATTAAGTTTTCAAACAAATTATTTATTAATTAATTTTTTATTTTTTATTTTTTATTTTTTTAATATTTTTTTTTTGGTTGAGAAATTTAAACAAACAATCAAAAAGAAAGAAATCTCCATCACCCTACCCGTTGTTAAATTCAGCACAAATGTATGGACCAATTCTAAGAATGGCGTATAGGCCTTCTGCTTGTACTGTTTTCAGAAACCTCACAATGTCTTGTTGTCCCTTCCAACGATACTGTCCAAACACGATTTCAATACTATCCGTCATAAATTATAATCTCATAAATCAAGAAACGTAAAATTTGAAATAATCAATATAATTAAACAAATTGATCGAATTAATCGTACATCACGACGGCGTGGCTCATGCTCACTCCAGAAAACGTAAGTTTCTATAGCATCCAGACCTCCTTCCTTGGCCTTTCTTATCAGAGAAGGCCACATCTACAATGAACCAAAAAAATAAATAATAAATAAATAAATACATGTATAAAATAATTAGAAATGATGAAAGACAGTGATATATATAAATAAACCTCAGGAGTGCTACGGGGATAGTGAATGGAGCCAGATATCAAAACTCTCCTTTGGCCATCAATTGTGATGGCTCTATTATCATATGAAACATCAAAGGAATAGCAAAGGGAAAGATATGAAGCCAAGAAAATTATTATTGAAAAAGGAAAAACCCTAAAGTAGCTACCCATTAATTATATTCTCTTTGGATGTGAGAATTATTATGCATGCAGATTATTGCTCTAATTAAGTAGATCTCCCCCCATTTATATAGAAGCTGTGGATGATATTATATGATGATAGGAGGATAATGATATATATATATATCTAAACTAATAAGATTTCAAATCAAATCATTCCAACAACTATATTTGCATCGATCTCGTACCTTACCATGCAGTTGATACGGTTAATCACTTTATCCTTAGAAAATTTTGAAGTTTGGTGAATATAGTAAATATATGTAGGGGGAAGTCTCATGGTATATATAAACATACATATGGCGATTCTGTAAAACCCCGAATCTTCGTGTAAAATATATAAGGGTAAATATGTCTTTTTAAAATGGTTGTCTCTTCTTTTTTCTTAAGTCCGGCCAACTTGATTAAAGTTAAATAAGTTTTTCTTTAGCTCTAAGTCAAGTTAAATTGACATTAAGAGTTCTAATAAAGCCTATAAAAGGGCTCAAAGCAACCATATGACCTCAGTTCTCCTCAAGCATCAAGGGTTTTTTTTTTTTTTTTTTTTTCTTTTCTCTCTCCAGGTTTATGAGTTTCGAGGAGTCTGCCTAGCTAGGCTTGGTAAGACCCCGCCTTAGCAAGTTGGTTTTTTATTTTTATTTTAATAAACTTGGTTGTTCCGTCGTCGTTTGCTTTTGTGTCTCTTTTTCCAGAAGTTTGACACGCTCGCCTAGGCGGGAGCATCTCTCGCCTTAGCTAGCGTCATGAAAGTCGACTGGACGATCTGGTTATGTCTTCCACTTCACAATTTCGAGTTTGAAGCTAATCTGGTTGCAATTTCGTCTTAAGAAGGTAATGAGGCTTACACTTTCTTAAGTTCTTAGGTTCGATCTTGATTAGGGTTCGTTTAAATCATAGAATTTGGTTCTTATGTGTAGTTTTTCGTGGAAGTTAAGATTAATTGTTGTTTGAGTTGCAATTTGCTTGCAAGAAGTGTTGCTTAATAAGGTAAGGAGGTCTTCTATCAAAAGGAACCTATTTTAATTTAAAGTTGGTACTTTTACTACTGTTTTCAGGATATATGCATTGAATTGGTAGTTTATGAATTTTGTGTATGCATTATGCCGGTTTTTGTCGAAGCAAAAACTGAATCTAAGGGTTGTCCAAGCTCGCCTAGGCTAGCCCATGCCACGCCTTAGTGAGACAAGCTAAGTCCAAGAACAACTCTAGTTTTGTTTTCTGTGTTTATTTTGTGTTGTACGATGTATTTCCAGGCATAGGAAATTTTCTGGAAATTTTTGTAAATCGTTTTTATGAATATTGCTACAAGTTGTGAAGATAGGTTTGTAGTATGGTGTTGTTATTGTATTCGTATGATCGGTATGGACTCCAACATGAAATTATGTGCTCTTTATGTGCTCATATGTGCCTTATGTGACTGTTAATATATTCATGGTAAGGTATAGTTATTTACCCAGCAACATACTGAACGGAGTACCATGGTTTAATATCATGTCGGATGTATGTCTAGTTGTATTCCCTATGTTGTATTACGACAATGTATCGAACGGGGTACCGTGATCTTACTTGTGACATTGGATGTATGGCTAGTCGTATTCCATGTGTTGCAACATGCCCTCGTGCTATATGGTAGCATGCGTTGCACCCCTTACTCTTCCTTTTTGTTTGTTATGAAAAGAAACAAGAAACATGAACAAGATAGATAGATAGAGAGGGAAAATAATATGAGCAGATTCAGTAACTAGTTAATGAAACTAAATAAGTACGTTCAACTGAAGTAGTTAATATGACATGTTTTCCATGCATGGTTCAACTCATGTTGTTAGATTTGTTTTATGTATGCTTTGAATTTATACTTTCAACTTGCTTCGTATATTGTGTGAAATAGAACCATGTCATATCTCCAGCATTCGACATACACAAATTTCTCTTTTTGGTCTTCCCCTGCTAGGAAGACCAGAATGCTTACTCTTATCTTTTGAAATAAAAAGATATGCATGTACCTGAAAGTATGATTGTGAGCTTGAGGAGCAAACTTATGATGATGTTATTGGTGTTTAACTACGTTTAGCTGGTTGTTGTAGTTTGTTTCCTTTGAGTAAGGCATGTATGCCAAGATAATTATAGTAGTTTCTTTTTTTTTTTGACATGTTGAGTTATATTAGATTTAATAGTGATTTCATTTATGAATCTAGTTATGGAAGCAATGATATTGAAGGTGTTGTATTTATGGAAGACCCTGAGGGTCTTTCCCTTGAGTCTTATCATATTTCTTTTCTTTCGTGATTTTTCTTATTACTCAGATTTTACGTCAGACTTAAAGTTATAGGGTTTTCTCTAAAAGTCACTTGCCAAACATTCCATTTCTGGATTAGAACTTAGTATCCGAGAGGAGGGTGTTAGAGTTGGCATCAGAGCCTAAGTTAGAAAAAATTGGGCATAGCACTGCTACATAGGATTTGAATTTTTAAGTTGCAATCTCCAGAAGTATAGATCTCTCAAGAGTTGATCATGTTAGACTGGAGGTGCGGGTACATAGGATTGACGATATAGGTTTGAATAGCTTTGGTAAGGATCATGTTTGTAGATCTCTTAGGAGTTGATCATGTTTGTAGTTCCTAGATTACACTATAAATATTGTACTATTGTGATGATGGATTATATGAGAAATAATATCCCCAAACTTCTTGACAGAATTAAATGTAGCATTACAATTTCCATCTTTTAAACTAATACCACTTCTAGCAGCCAATATATCAGGATCTACATTGGTGTTAGCATAATTCAATTGCTATTCATGGTTTAATGCCATGACAAAGACAGTCTTAACATCTAGAAGAGGTTGAGTCATCAAGACTTGTGACTTAATATTCCCATAGTTTCCATTCAGGCCTTTTAAGAATCTATTAATATATGAGTTAGCATAATACTCCTTAATAGTCTGCTGTGCAGCACATGTACTATTGATGTTTGTAGAAACAAATGAAAAAAAAGAAAAAAAAATCGGAAGTATATTATTCAAAGAAATAATCAACAAGTTCAGTTAAATTGCTACTATGGTATTTATAGCTTCATACACCCCATGAGTCAGTTAAAAGGAAGTTACAAACGGTTAAAACAGTATTTAACTAAATAACCGTTTTCTGACTGTTGCTAAACTATTGACTTCCTCAGTAGGCCGCTGAGTCTTCAGTGTCTGCTGTGTTCTTTAGTGATTTGCTGAGTCTTCAACACTCAGTTGTCTTGCACTCAGCATTCCCTTAAACACGTGTACTGTAACGTCCCCTCAAGCTGAGAATGGTGCATGAACAACTTGTACTCAACATTCCCTTCAACTACTGGAATTTTGAAATATTTTTGAAATTCCTAACTTGTCCAGCATATAAGAAAAGATAGGTGCATCTAAGGCCTTGTTGAGGATGCCAGCAACTTGTTCTATGGTGTTGCTTGGAAGCAGTTTGACAAGTCCAGACTTAACCTTGTCTCTAGGAACATGACAATCAATTTCAATATGCTTTGTTCTTTCATGAAACACAGGATTATGAGCAATATGCATAGCACTTGCATTATCATAAAAGAGTAGAGCAGGCAACTGAATGAGAACTGTCAAATCTTGTAAAATATAGACCAACCACTGAAGTTCACAAACTGCATTGGCTATGGCTCTATACTCAGCTTTTGAGGAACTCTTGGCTATAATTGTCAGTTTTTTAGCTTTCCAAGAAATAGGAGCATCTCCTAAAAACATCCTGTAGCCTGACACTGACTTTCTTGTTTCTGGACATCTAGCCCAATCACAGCCCGTAAACCTTTCAAAACAAAGCTATTCTGGGCTGGAAAAAAATATGCCTTGCCCTTGATTGACCTTCAAATATCTCAGCAATCTGTGTGCAGCTTTCATAAGATTTTCTATATGAGTGTCTAAGAATTGACTCAACTGTTGAACTGCAAAATCTATGTCTGGTCTGGTGAAGGTAATACAAATCAGCTTACCCACCAGTGATCTGTATGCAGTATTATCTTCCAATAATGGTGAATCTCCATGTTGTAAAGTCTTCTTGGATTCCATAAGTGTCTTGGTAGGTTCCCCCCAACCCAGAAAAATTCATATTCTTCTAAAAGATTAAGTGTGTATTTCCTTTGAGAAACAAAAATGCCTTCGTGGTTTTTGGTGACCTCTATACCCAAAAAAAAATTTCTCAATTTTCCAAGGTCTTTAATGGTAGCTCAGCGATGCAAGGCATCTTTGACTTGTTGAATCGATCGGTCATCGAGGACTTCTTTGCTATGATGTCATTTACATAAACCAAAGACAAGACAATAAAAGATTGTCCCGACCTTTGGTGAATAAACTATGAGCATGCTTTGATTGAATGAACCCTTGTCCTCAAAAGACTCAATCAACTTGGAATTCCCTTTGTCTGTGGCTTGTTTCAGACCATACAAGGATTTTGTTAGACCTGATTTGATTTATCTGTCGCAAAACCTAGGGCAGCTGCAGATACCCTTCTTCATGTAGATATCCATACAAGAAGGCCATGTTGACATCCATATGATGAAGATGGCAGTTGTTAGCTGCTGCTGCTAATAAAGTTCTGACTATGGTAATTTTGACTATAGGAGAAAAGGTTTCTTGATAATCAATGTCATATGTCTGAGTGTACCCTTTTGCCACTAATCTAGATTTGTATCTCTTTACTAAGCCATCAGGGTTATACTGGATTGTGTACACACATTTGCATCCAATAGGCTTATTTCTTGCAGGTAAATCATCCACTTCCCAAGTATAAGTGTTCAGTAAAGCTTCAATCTCTTTTTGCAAAGATTCTTTCCACTCATCATGTTTGATGGATTGATTGTAAGTCTTAGGTTCTTTGACAACATCAATTGCATTAATTTATCTGACATACTTTGCTGAAAGATTTTCCAGATTCATCACCTCACTCAGCATATGTGGTGTCTTTTGAACTGCATGAGCACCACCTTGGTAAAAGGTTGGTGTTCTTCTTGTCCTTGCTGACCTCCTTAACTAAACATGTGCAGGTGCAGGTACTTGATTGACAAGAGCATTTCCTTCAATGGAAATCTTAGCTGCATCTACTCCTGTGTCTAACTGCTCTGTTGACTCACTCAGCAAATCATCAAAAGTGTTCACGACTAGTAATGGGACTTCCATATCAGAAAGATTTCTAGCCTGGACTAGAACCTGCTGCAACAATGGAAAATAAGTCTCATGAAATTGAGTATTTCTAGCAACAAAGATGTCTTTTTTGGTGATGTCCAAGAGTATAACAGCCTTGGATGTGTTTGAGTTTCCAAGATAGACACATGTCCTGCATCTGGAATCAAACTTAGGTTTGTACTACTGAAGTATGCAAGAAAAAACAAAGCAACCAAACACTTTGAAGACAAAATAATATGGTTTGGTTCCATAAAGCACTTCATGATGAGTGCTTTCCTTCAGTAGTGGTGTGAGTGTTGCATTAATTAACTTTACACCATGTAAAAGATAAAAACTCCAATACTCAATGGGTAAGTTGCTCTGAAATCTTAAACCTCTGGTAATTAAGGGTGTAAACGATCTGAGCCGCTCGTGAGCCGCTCAACGCTCGGATCGTTAAATGCTCGCTCGAATATGGTTTTAGTCAAACTCGAGCCGAACTCAGCATAACTCGAGCAGCTCATCATAATTAACGAGCCAGACTCGAGCAAGTTAATCCTTGACTCGACATGCTCACAAGCCTTATCGAGCATTTTTATATTATATTAAAACATATCATATTTATTATTATTGTGCTGCTGGACTTAATATTTTATGTGCATAGTTAGCATTTGCATCATTTTTCCGAACTGCTCAAGCTCGAGTTTGAAAGTGCTAGACTTTTTTCGAGCATGATCGAGCCGAACTTGAGCATGATTAATATCTTATCGAACCGATCTCGAGCAATTTTTTTCCTGCTCGAGCGAACTTGAGCCTTGTACAAGCATCCCCGTTTTAAGGGGGTTGCTTGACTCGATAATTAAATAATTGATTCGGATCGGATCATTTACACCCCTACTGGAAATATTCAGCAGATGACGATGTTTCCTTTCAACTACCATTCTGCTCAGTTGTGCTGACACATGATGTCTGATGTATAATGCCATGTTGATCATAAAATTCAGTTAGTTGAAATTCAGCTCTATTGTCAGACCTAATCACGTTAGTGGTCTTATTAAACTAAGTAAAAACAAATTTAACAAAGATTTAACAAGATCAAAAGTTTCAGATTTGTGTCTAATAAGAAAAACCCAAGTAAATCTAGAGAAATCATCCACAATAGTCATGAAATATTGTTGTCAATTCACAGTATAGTGCCTTAAATGATCCCAAATATCTGTATGAACAAGATCAAAAATAGCATTTACATTTGTAGTACTTAAAGGAAAATGATTTTCTTGAACTTGGCCACATGACACACATAACAAAGATCATGCTCACAAAATTTGACGGCAGCAGATTCAGAACTGATAACTTGCAGTCTCTTATCTGGCAAATGTCCTAGTTTATAATGCCACAAAAGAGCATGATCTAGCCTATCAAGCAAAGTATTGTATTCTACATCATTGATAGTAGAAATCTAGACTGGTTGATTTAAGACATAAAGTCCTCTCTGTAGCTCAGTTGAGTCAATCACTTTCTTGTTATTGTCCTACAAAACACACTTGTTCGCATAAAAAACAGGGTCACCTTTGGAATGGTTAGTCAATGAAGGCAAAGACAACAAATTATACTTAAAACCAGGAATGCAAAATACATCATGTAAGACCAGCTGAGAATTTACTCTCACTTGTCCTATATGTGTAACAAAAACATTATTTCCATTAGGTAATCCCATTTTTATACCATTTGAAGGTTTAGGATTACTTAACAGTTCCAAAGAACTTACAATGTGATCTGTGGCACCAGAGTCCAAGATCCATTGAACAGGTCTCACTAAATTCAAGTCACATGTCCTTATAGAAGGTGAGAATCGACTGATGACTGCATTAGGCTGCCCAACAACAAACTCTTCATGCCTAGGAGGACCAGAACTCAACAGAGCCATCAACTTGTCAAGTTGTTTGTCCAAAGAAGATTAGGAAACTCGGTCCAATGGACTTTATTCTCGAGGTCGATCTTCTTCCTGTGATTGTTTCTCTTCTACCAAGTTGGCCATTTTGACTTGAAACCAGGAGGATAGCCATGCTTCTTGTAGCAAGTTTCTTTAGTATGAC
Organism: Gentiana macrophylla; assembly: GCA_026214975.1. Lineage (NCBI taxonomy): Eukaryota > Viridiplantae > Streptophyta > Magnoliopsida > Gentianales > Gentianaceae > Gentiana > Gentiana macrophylla. The sequence goes on from CM047810.1 coordinate 34,804,558, forward strand.
CATTGAATCCACAAAAAAATGCCTTTGCACTTTCTTAGGATTCTTGGTCTGCAGTATTTGCGTAGCGATTCTGAGATCTGTCTCATGGATCGCTTGTGTCGCCCTATTCATTCTTCCGAGACAAGAGAATCATAGAGTCTTGATTTTGGCCTTATTTGCCACATATAACTTCCGTCTTTCAAATTTAATGGTCATTGCAAAGGCATCATGGATCTCTGGGAATGGTACCATTTACGTTTCCTTGGAAACCATAGGATCAAATTCATCTCTCAAGCCTTCAAGAAATTTCATGACATGTTCAGTTTCCATTTGATCCAGTAGAGTATTGATGGCATTGCAATGGAAATGTGGATCACATGAACATACATACATTGGCCTAATAGTCTTGATTTCTTCCCAAAGAACCATCAATCTTGTAAAATACCGATTGACAGAATATATGCCTTGTTTCAGCAGATGCATTTCTTTAAGAAGATCTGAGAGCCTAAATGCATACACATTGGAAAATCTAGCAGCAAGATTCTTCTAAACTTCATGTGTACTCTTAAAATACGTCAAACTTTGTGCAATGGTGTTTTTTACATGATTCAAAATCGGAGACCTCACCATTGTATCACATTGCCTCCATGCATAGAAATCTGCACAATCTGCTTCTGGCCTCTTAATTGTGCCATCTACAAAGCCAATATTATTCTTGGTGATCAATCATCTCCGTGGACATCTTCCATGGATTGTAATTGTTGCCATTCATCAATGGCTGAACAACACCAATGACGGATTCTCATTAGGATGAACATGGAATGGACTAGAGGGGCTTAATTCTGGCTTCTTAGTTTCCATGGCTATCAAGAACTCAAGTAACAGCGGTTTACAGTACCAAAACACAAAGAACTATCAAGAAATGATTGAAACATAAAGAATAACCGCAGTTTTCTCTCAAGAATCTGTGGAAACTTAGCGAAAGTGAAGAATTCTCCCAAAAAATCAGAAATAAACGCAGAAAAGCATCAGAAATTCTCAAGTATCTGCTCTTATACCATGTTGAAGTTTGTAGAAACAAGCGAAAATGAAAAGAGAAAATGCGGAAGTATACTATTCAAAGAAATAATCAACAAGTTAAGTTACATTTGTTAGAGATATATCTATTGTATGATTGTGACTATGGTAGTACTGTGACATGTGCACTTAGATATGATGCCATGTGTAGTCTGTTAGATTTATTGTTAGATTTGATCCTATGTAATGGTTCCCAAGTACTCTGCTGATGATTAATGAGATAATTCTCTTCCAATACAAACTTTAACTTAGTATCGGAGACTTACATGGCTAACGCCGACGAGGCGGCGACACCACCGTCCTCGGCCATGGAGACTACATTATCCATGGCTACAACAACTGTGATCCATTCACCGTCCACAACTCCACCGTCTCTTTCTCTGCCACAATTCTCTTTCCCTATTTCTTTTCCGTTTTCTTCTGGTTTTTCCGGTCAATTTTCAACACCACCGATCTCTCTTTGCCCAGGTTTTTCCTCTCCTTTTACTGGTGTGCCCTCGGCTGCTCCAACTATTCTTTCCAACTCTCTGTTTGCTGCTACTCCGGGAACACCACCGTTTGGTAGTAATCTTAGTCAAACATGCACCGTCAAGCTTACCAGATCCAATTATCTCCTGTGGTGGTCCACTATCCTACATGTCGTTCGTGGCCACCCATTGGATGGTTTTCTTTTTGGAATTACTACTAGACCACCGTCACTTTACGGCCACTATGTTTTCAATCCGGCCATCGAGTTGTGGAATCAAACAAATCAGCTTCTTCTCGGATGGTTAAAAAGCTCAATGACAGAGGAAGCTCTTCTTGAAGTTATGGGATGTGAGACATCTCATGAAGTATGGCGAACCCTCGAAGCCCTCTTTAATAGTCAATCCTATAGAGCTTTGGCTAATGCAGAAAAAGGCTCTACTACTATGCTTGATTACTTGTCTAAGATGAAGTCTTATTCCGACGATCTTGCTGCAGTAAGGTACCCCATAACCTCCTTTGAGCTCAAGCTCGCTGCCCTCAGTGGTTTTGGAAATGAGTATGAATCAGTCATCGTCAATTTGACTTCTAGGGTTGGTTCTCTGACATGGCCGGAGGTCCAATCACAGCTCCTCACTCATAAACGTCTGATTCTTAGACTCAACTTCTCTACTATCACTGATTTGGGTCAAAATGTAGCTCATGTTGCTACCACCAGGAATGCAAGACACCAATCTTCAAACAATGGCTCTAGGGGTCAGTGGAATTCAGACCGTGGCAGAGGCAATCGAGAAGGTAGAAATGGGTGTGGTTGGGGAGGAAGGAGCAATTCAAACACTGGGAACTCTAACTCTCACACCAACAACAGCAATGCCAACATACCAACCTGTCAAATCTGTAAAAGGTTGGTCATACTGTTATTGAATGTTACTTCAGATACTCTAATCCAAACTCCAATGGTGGTTCTGGAGGGAATCGATCCAATGGTCCTAGATACAATGCAGCTTACCTGGCAACCCCTGATACTGTCAATGACCCTTACTGGTATGCTTATAGTGGAGCAACCAGCCATGTGACATCTGACCTCAGCAACATGCACATTAACTCTAGATACAAGGGCTCTGAATCCTTGACTGCTGGATCTGGTGAGAACCTAATAATCGATCACATAGGTCATTCTAAGCTTCCCACATCTGATAACTCTCACCTTTATCTTCATAACATCCTTCATGTTCCATCTATCACTGATAATTCTGTATTTGTAGAATTTCATGATAACTCTTGTTTTGTGAAGGATACATTCACCAAGAAAATTATTCTGGAAGGAGTGTTTAAGGATGGTCTCTACCAAAAAAATGTTCCAGCCTGTTCCCTTCAATCCAAGACTCATCCTGCTAAGAATTTTTTTTTCAATTTCTACCAATAATAGTATGTCTTTAGTTGCTCAAATGTCTACTAAGCATGATGCCAACTTGTGGCATCAAAGATTAGGACATCCTTATGTTTCTGTTTTAAATCAAATCAAGAAATTATGTAATATCTTTCATTTCTGCTGTAGATTTATGTGAATCTTGCCGATTTGGCAAACATCATGCTAGGCCATATCCTGCATCTAACTTTTGATACTTGTTCTGTTCTTGAAATGATTCATACTGACTTGTAGGGTCCATCCCCTATGCACTCTAAATCTGGTTATCTATATTATATTCACTTCCTTGATGATTTCATTAGGTACACCTGGGTTTACCCCTTTAAACGCAAATCTGATGTCTTTCTTGCCTTTAAACAATTTAAGGCTTTGACTGAAAATCAGTTTAACACTCACATTAAGGCCCTTCAATCTAACTTTGGTGGTGAGTTTAGAACCTTTATTCCCTTTCTCCAAGAACATGGCATTCAAACTAGGTATGCTTGTCCTTATGAACATCCTCAGAATGGTAAAGCAGAGAAAACATAGGCACCTAGTTGAAACAGGCCTTACTCTTCTCGCTCAGGCATCTTTACCTCTAACCTACTGATGGCATAGCTTCTATCATGCCATTAGGTTAATCAACATGCTTCCTACCCATGTACTCAATAGTATATACCCTTTTGAAGCTTTATATCACAAGACCCATACTTACCTTAGTCTTAGGGTGTTTGGTTGTGCCTGTTATCCTCTCCTTAGACCATATCATAACCATAAATTCTAGTTCCACACCGAGAGATGCACATATCTCCAGGTCAAAGTCCCAATCATAAATGAGCTTTATGTCTTTCCCCACCTTTGGCGGGATTTATGTTTCTACTAATGTCACCTTTGATGAGACCTTGTTTCCTTCAAGTGTGTCATTTCCAAATCCATTCCAGCATCTACTTCACAATCCATTACATCTCTCTTGCTACAACCTGTGACTGCCACTACCTCTCCTACTTCATTTGGTCCACCACTCACACCAACATCTGGTCCTGTTACCTCCTCAGTGCCCTCTCCTACCTCTGGTCCTTCTGGATCTGTGTGTCCTGGAACCCCTGGTTCCTCACCTTCTCACACACCAACTTCATCCATCTCTACAACACCTCTATCTTCTCCCTCCAGTTCTACATCTTCTAGCTCTTCTCCTACTAGTTCTCCGTCTCCTGATCCTGTATCACCTCCTCCAGCCTCCTCCGCTCTTCCTGTCCATCCTATGCAAACCAGATCTAAATCTGGCATCTACAAACCCAAAACATTTTCCTTCCTAGCCTCTAAGGTTTCCTCACCTTATCCAATGTAACCTACAAAGGTTTGAGAGGCTCTTGCCCATCCAGAGTAGAGCAAGGCCATGACAGAAGAGTACTCAGCTCTTATTAAAAACCACTCCTAGGATCTGGTCCCTGCTTGTCCAAGTCAGAGATTAGTTGGCAATAAATAGGTGTTCAAGGTTAAATTGAACAGTGATGGTACAGTCCAAAAGTACAAAGCTAGACTTGTAGCCAAGAGGTTTCTACAAACACCTGGTTTGGACTACGATAAAACCTTCAGTCATGTGGTTAGGTCATCTACCATTAGGGTGGTTCTTGCCCTGACTGTTGCTAAAAGCTGGAGAATACACCAAATAGACATAAACAATGCCTTTTTAAATGGCACTCTCTATGAATCTGTGTTTATGCCTCAACCAGAGGGTTTTGTGTCCAAGGATCAGCCTACTCATGTCTGCCACTTGAAGAAGGCTCTTTATGGGTTTGAAGAACTCAGATCACAATTGTTGCATTAGGGTTTTACACAAGCTAAATCTGACTCATCCTTGTTTGTTTTCCACACTAACAACTTTCTCTTGTATGCTTTAGTCTATGTGGATGACATTTTATTAACAAGGAACAACTCAGCTCTCATTCAGAAGTTCATTCAACTTCTGAACTATAGATTTTCACTTAAGGATCTAGGCCAACTCAGTCACTTTCTGGGGATCCAAGTTTTCAGGGATGATACTGGACTTTATCTGTCTCGGAACATGTATGACATGCAGCATCTGGACAAAATAGGCCTTTCTAACTTAAAGCCTGTGCCCACCCCAATGTCTGTTGGTACCAAACTATACAAAAACACAGGTACTCTTATGCATAATCCATCCCTCTATAGAAGCATCCTTGGGGAACTTACTTAGTACCTTACTTATACAAGGCCAGATATTGCCTACTCTGTGAACACTCTTAGTCAATTCATGCAAGAACCCGCTATTGTTCACTGGCAGGGTCTTAAACGTTTGCTATGTTATATTAAAGGCACCTTACACTATGGATTGCACTTTAGTCCTCACTCATCTTTAAACCTTATTGGTTTTTCGGATGCTGATTGGGGTTGTGATACTGTGGAAAGAAAATTTGTTCTTTGAATCTGTGGTAATACATTGAGGGGTCTCTTGTTTCTTGGTGCTTTAAAAAGCAACAAGTTGTTTCTCACTCAAGTACTGAGTCAGAGTATCGGGCCTTTGCTCATTTAGCAGCAGAAATGCCGTGGATCTGATCCTTGCTGCAGGAACTCAAAATGCCTCTAAACTCAAAACCTATAGCATGGTGTGATAACATTGGTGCTCAGTCCTTGGCTTATAACCCTGTGTTTCATGCTAGGACGAAACACATTGAGATTGACGTCCATTTTGTTAGGGATCAAGTCCTTCAAGGCAATTTGCAAGTCCATTTTGTGCCCTCATCTGATCAAGTTGCTGATGTCTTTACCAAGGCAACTTCTGGATCCAAATTTGAAGATTTTCGACACAAACTCAATGTAGTCTCCACCCCCTTGAGTTTGAGGGGGGCTGTTAGAGATATATCTATTGTATAATTGTGACTATGTTAGTACTGTGACATGTGTCACTTAGATATGATGCCATGTGTAGTCTGTTAGATTTATTGTTAAATTTGATCCTATGTAATGGTACCCAAGTACTCTGCTGATGATTAATGAGATAATTCTCTTCCAATACAAACTTTAACTACATTGCTACTGATGATGAAGTATTTATAGCTTCATACACCTCATGAGTTAGTTAAAAGGAAGTTACAAACGCATCTAAATAAATAACCGTTTTATGCCTATTGCTAAACTACTGACTTCCTCATCAGGTTGCTGAGTCTTCAGTGTTGGCCGAGTTCTTCAGTGGTCTGCTGAGTCTTCAACACTCAGTTGTCTTGCACTCAGCATTCCCTTCAGCACATATATTGTAACATGTACAAGGTGGAATATGTCTCAAAATCAAATAATGATCCCATAAGGTCTTTGATTTGTGAAGTAATCTGTGACATATAATGATCCCTGCTTCACTTTTTCAATTTCTTCCTCAAGATTAGACAGCCTATATGCATCACCCTTACCAAACCTATCTTGCAGATCTAACCAAATCTCTCTAACAATATCAAAATATAGCACACTTTTAGAAATTGAAGGAATCATAGAATTCAAAAGAGAAGAAGTTACCAAATCATTATGTTGCATCATGTTTGTAATAGCATGATCATTTGCATGAGGCATGGTAGAGGTCATTGATGTAGCATAACTTCTCTTTGAAAGATAATGCCTTAGAAATCGTCCTTCTCCAATAATGGAAGTTCTCAGAACCTTTAAGCAGTGGTTGAACCAATACCAAGCTCGGATTATCCATCCATATTAGTGCCCAACAACTGCCATATTCACACCAAGAAAAACGATCCTCCAGAAAATGATCAAGCAAACAGCCAAGAAGAAAAGTACAGCGGATCAAGTAATACACTCCGATCGCAACATAATTCCATTGATGAAGGTTTGAAGATTTGAATTGTGGAAAAGGCATGAATACAAATCGATCAAGAATTCTCAGAAATTAATGATGCTAAACTGAAATTGAACCTTCTAACTGATTGCTGATGGTCCTAATTGCACTATTTATACAACAATTAGTCATAATCAGTTCTAGCTAACTCTAACCGTTTTTCTGCATAAGTGTTCAACGAAATACCTTAATGAGCCAAATCACCTCTCCTCACTGTATGCATCAACACATTGATGGTTAATTTCCTAGTGCCCCATGTAATGCGGAATTTCTGGCTCCCTTTTACTCATTTTGTTTTCTGGGTTGTATTTGTTACCGGACTTCCGACTTGATATATAAACAAACTAGGAAAATAAATAATCATGCTTCGCACGAGCATTGCCCCGGTTTGTATTTAATTAACTCTGATAAATTACGATGGCATGTCTGGCACGTGTCGGCTGATGAAATGAATATCCGACAAATCTTCGACACCTCCCGACATCGTATGGATACTTTTCACATAAATCAATTTTTTTTTTTTTCAATTTCTACTTAAATCTATTTTAACCGAAAAAATGAAGATATCTTCGACATTATTCTGCAACAACACGTGTTTCTACCAAAACACGACACGACACACGCTCCGATACACCCCGACGCCATATCCAATAAGTGTCGGTTGATGAAATGAATATTAATTAAAAATTAATTAAAATCTAACACACTGTCAATACTTCACGACACAAAATCGACACCTTTCGACACTATTGAACCTCTTTTGTATTCTCGGATCTAAATTTAATTTTAACTAAGAATGGTAAAATACATTATTTGAATTTTCATAGAAATTAAACCAAAATACACTATAGTCGGTTTAACAATATTTATAAAGAAATTTTTTTTTTTCCAGGATATTTAATATTTTATATAAACGATATGTTTTTTACAAAAAAATTCATTTCAAAATTTTAATATTTAAATGTAATCGTCAAACCAAATATTTTTAAGAATGATATAAAGATCGTGCAGAAATGACGTGTCGCGCTTTATATCTTGAAAATAATTAAATATCGCCGCCAGCATAAACGATATGCTTTTTTTTTATGAAATGAATTTATTTTAATAAATTTATAAGATTTCATGTAAACGTCAACGCAATTTTTTTGGTATGATCTAAAGATCGCGTGTACAATAAATCGTCGCTTATATTTTGAAAATAGATACCTTTGCTACATATATTCGCAGCATTAAAAGGTGATCTGATTGAGTCATAAAATGGAACAAATTAATTCAAACCCTTCTTTCGAAAAAAAAAAAAATTCTGAATTTGACAGGTATATAAACAGTAAAAAAATAAATATAAAAAAAAATAGTTTGTTCTAAGCCATGAACAGTTAAAAAAAAGGACCAATAAAAAAAAATACAAGTGTCACTAAGAAGAAAAAATAATCTTCTTATTAATATAGATGAATGGATATCGTTTTTCTTAGATAAATATAAAAAAAAAATTCTGAAGATATACGCCGAAGGACCACAGTTGCTTTCCTATAAAATAAATGTAGCTTCAAGTTTGCCAGAAGGTTGTAGGAAGGTTATGCCAAGATATCTTTAGTAATTCATTTTAACTCTCTTTCACATAATACACTTTTGACGTGTGTGAGAGGTTAGAAATGAAAGGCCAGTAAAGTATGCCACTTTATCAACCTTCATACAACATTGCATTCACCATAAAATTTTTCAGCCTCAAATACTTTGCATAAAATATCTGAAATTAGCAAGTCCTTAAAGTCAAAAGAGACCATGCTCGACGTGTATAAATTGAAAAGTACTACTACTGGTCCTACTCCATGAATAAAAAAATTAAGAAAAAGAAAAGAAAATTAAACGGCCCCGATTTATGACTTTATTGGATAAATATCAATCACATAATCTCCTAATTTTCTATTGATAAACATGGTATGTACGTCCCAGTGTGTGTGTGGTTTTTTTTTTTTTTTTTTTTTTTTTTTTTGAGGGGAGTCCCCATTGTGTTGTAATAATATTTAATTAAATTTATCATCCCATCTCTCTATGATGATCATGTTGTATCAAAATGATTTCATTATTTATTATATTGATCAATCAGCGTGAGTCTTATATATTCATTAATTGATTTTATTCAAGTGTATAGTGTATAATAATCAGCGTGAGTGATATATATATATATTCATTAATTGGTTTTATTATGAGAAGATCAATAAGTGTATAGTGCATACTCGATCATTTAATGTGTTGGCCGGAGCCGGAATCCTCTAAGAGCATCAACGATTCTATCAAGTGCAATTAACCACACGCTCACGATATGAAATTATTCTAACCGTATATATTTTTTTCCAATACTACGTTGGTTTACTGATAATGTCTAAAAAATATTACATTTAAGAGATCACTCGACACTCCCACATGAGAGAATCATTGCTCGTATTAGTTGTATATATAAATTATTTGTGATGGACAACCGTTACTTAGAGCACTTGCAGTAGATACTATTAAACAAGACAAATATTTAAAATAGAGATTTAAAAAATCAAAATTTACTGAAAACAATAGAGTCTCTATTCTAACCTTTAAAGTGAATGTCTTTTCACACAAATTTTTATCTTACCACACATAATTTTTTTTCCAATTTCACCCTTATTTTTTTTTTATTTTCTGGCGTTGCTCATTCTCGACCAAAGTTTGGTCGAGAATATGACACATTATCCATTGAAATATGGTCGAATATACGTGTTGAGAAAGTCACACTTTGGTTGATTCTCGACCATATTTTAGATAGAATGTTTGAAGTTTTCCAAACTTATACATAGTCGAAGCATCATTCGACCAATATTGAGTCAGGAATACTCTACACACATTCGGACTAGAATTGGGTCAGGATAACAACAACAATATAAGAGCACCACTATTGATTCGAGTGAATTTCGAGATGAATATTAAAAGTTTTTTGTACTCAATTTTAGTCGAATGTCTTTTCGACCGGTATTGAAGTATGAAAAACATTCAAAATTCGACTAGAATAAAATCATTATAATGATCGATTCGACTAAAATTGGGTCGAATGGGTTGCTTTGTGAATTGACCATAAATTGGCGAGAATAGTATATATTTTCCAGACCCATTTACGGTCAGAATGGCAAGCGTGTGGAATATCCAAACGAAGCCCACTCTCGGCTCTTGGTAAGTGTAAAACAATATTTGTGTGAAAAGATAGTCCCTTTTTAAAATACATAATCTATAAATTTGCAGTAGATACTATAAATTAAGAAAAATTTTAATTCATAATACTATAAAACAAGATAAATTTTAATCAGAATTGACTAAAAAATATAATTTTAAAATACATAATTTGGAAATTTGCGCTACATATAGTGCGTAAAATACATATTTTGTATATAAATTATATCAAAATTTTATAATACAAAATCTGTAAATTTTACGATACATATTCTCTATACAAATTATACTTATTAGAGATTTTGATTTATTTATTTTAAATACAAATACGGTAAAACAAAAACAAATTACAAAAAGAAAAACTCTATTGCTACACTAGTTTTTGCCACAAAAAAAAATGTTGCTAAAAGCACTTGGTTAAACTCTTTTGTCACGCTCATGTGGCTAAAAGTAAGTCTATAGCAACATTTTTTTTTTTATATCAACGATAATAACAGAAAAAAATTTTTTTAATTATAATTAATTAACATAGTAAAATAGAAAATAATTTTGAAACAAATGATGGAAGACGTTTTGAAGCGACGCTTCTGAGATGTAGAATTCATGTATATAACGATTCCATTATAAAGTGGTTCATGTACCAAAGACATCTTATATACGAAATTTACCAGTTCATACAACCAGAGTTTAAGCTCCAAAAAAAAAAAAAAATTGAAAAACATTTAGCTTAATAAAAATAGAAAAACAAATCCACCTATTAATTGATTCAAGATTTTGACAAAATTTATTTATTTGCATAAATTCCCACAATATTCTCTCAAGACAGCGAAAGTAAACGAATAAAATAAAGGGAGTACATCGGGGATTGTAGTACAATTGGTGAGAGCACGGGGATTGTAGTACGATTGGTGAGAGCACCGCGTCAGATGAGGTGAAAGCTATCGGTTTGAGCCTATCCGGATTTTTGAGACAGTGCACCGGGATTAATTGTAGTTTAGACTATGTTTGGTTTGAATGAAATAAAAAGAAAAGAATAGAGAAGATCGTGACCGAAGAGAAATGAGGGGTAACGAGTGATTTCAATATCCATTTATACTGTTTGGATTGAATAGAGGAAAGAAAAGCAAATATCAAAGCCTCTTTAATTTTTAATTAATTATATCAGATATCATTCTATTGGTTTGAATTTCCGTTTGGTTTGAAGAAACAAAAGGAAAATAAAAAGAAATGAGATGGAGTGATTTATATACAGTGTTTGATATTACGTGTTGTCAAAGAAAAGAAAGAGAAAATGTTGAAACCAATAGAAATAATATAATGTAATTAATTAAAAAAATAAATGGACTTTGATATTTCATTTCATTTCCTCTGTTCAATCTAAACACTACAAAGAGATTTTGAAATCACTCATTCCCTCTCCTTTCTCTTCGATCACAGTATTCTCTTTTCTTTTTCCTTTGTTTCCTTTAAACCACACAGAACCTAATTGTTCAGAGCACCGCCCTGTCAAGGTAGAAGCTGCGGTGTCAAAGCAGAAGCCACTGGTTCGAGCATGTCCACCCCGACGAAAGCCGAGAATAAATTAGAAAGACGACGAGTAATATATACGTAGTGGCACAACAAAATAGGCATATATAAATTTACAACTATTGATTGATTATAAAGAGAGACATTTATTTTCTAATCGATGTAAGAATTTGTTATCACGTTTTATTGTGATCAACGTTTATAAAGAGTAAAAAATCCATTTAATTATTATTCGATTGAAAATTTGACAAAATCTATTTCTTCCATAAATACCTCCAATATTCTCATGCATCTCATTTGGACTTGGAGTTGGGATTAAACTAGGAAAGACGACAAAAAAAAAAAAAAAAATTAAAAGCCATATACTAAAAATCAGTAAATTTGCATGAAAAACTCGAGAATATAGGCCAATGGAAGTAGACGCTTGTCCAAGAGGTGCAATCATCTCTTAACAGATGTTATTTTCTCCCTAAACCCTCTGCTTCTCTTCCTTTCACTTTCCCGAAAAAACAAGAAAAGTAATCTTTAAAAACCATTCTATGTCGACGACCGTTACGTTTCTAGTAATCTCTACAAATTAAAATCACGAGAAAAATACATAGAGGTGGTTGTGGGGTGGAAGAAAAAGATGAAGATTTCGTCTGTAAGTGTTTTATGGTTTATGGTATCCTTTGTTTTAGTGGTTTTAGCAAAGTGGAGTCATCAGCCATGGCTTTGGCCGTCTTATGTAATCACGAGTACACGTGTTTCTGGCGGCGGCGGCGCCGGAGCTGATGAAGAGTCAACATCAACACAGTCGCCGCCCGTGGAGAGTTATGATGGTAATGAACCGGGAGTTTTTGGCGGCGGCGGTGGAGGCGGCGCCGGAGTTAGTGAAGAGGAGACGGCTGGTTTGGTTTTTGGTGAATTGAACCGATCGGTTAATTCGCCGCCAACGCACGGCTTTCCAGAGAAAAAATTTGGAAAACCGGTAAGGAAACTGTTTGATTACGGAATATGATCTTTTAATTTTGGAAATATTTTTATTGACATTATTTGTTACTATATTAAGCGCATTTATTTATTTTGGTTATTATTATTATATTCAGTTTGTTATTTTATGACCCTTTAATTTTCGTATTTTAAGCATTTATTTATAGCCTCATAAAATATCTATTAATGTTATTATAGAAATAAATATTCAATTAATACAGAGAGATTTTATTCAACAGAAATGATACACCTAGAAGTAATAATGTATCTCAAAAAAATATTCAAAGCCCTAAATTATTGTAAAACCCATTGATGAGATGTTTTAATTAGTGATCCTTTGCTTGTTTAATTAGCTTAATGAACCCAAGCTTGAAGCTTGTATGGTAAACGAACGAACACAAGCTTAATTACTGGCGAACGTTCGATTTGTTAACGACCCCTTTCGAATTTTTCGGAAAATAACTGGAATGATCTTTTATTATAGGCGATACAACACGGAGAATCAATGAATTCTACATCAAGCAACACGATAATTAGGAGAAGATATAGCAAGTTAGAAACGATAGAAGCTAAAATGCAGCAAGCCCGAGCCGTGATTAGCGATGCGAAATCCGGAAACGAATCGCTCGACCCTGATTATGTTCCTAGTGGCCCAATGTACTGGAATGCAAAGTCCTTCCACAGGTATATATCTTGATCTTGATCTTGATTGACAACTTATTTCGTGAACACGGTGGAACCCGACCCGTCAATTTCGTTGTTTTGAAGCAGGAGCTATCTGGAAATGGAAAAGCAATTCAAGGTATTTGTTTATGAAGAAGGGGAACCACCTATCTTTCATAATGGTCCTTGTGGAAGCATATATGCCATGGAAGGAAACTTCATTAATCAAATGGAGAATACTCGGTTTCGGACTCGAGACCCTGATCAGGCACATGTTTTCTTCCTCCCGATTAGTGTCGTATCGATCGTACACTTTATTTTCGAAAGGATTAGTGGCGATCAATGGCATCCAATGAAACAAACAGTTAAGGACTACCTCGACCTCGTTTCCGGAAGATACTCGTACTGGAATCGAAGCCTCGGAGCCGACCATTTCATGCTTTCTTGCCATGATTGGGTATGTATAAATATAACTTATTCCATTGTTTTGTTATTCACAAACATAATGGAGATTTGAATGATTTGAATATCTATTTTACAGGGGCCAGAACTTTCAAAATCTGTTCCCGAGCTATACGGGAACTCGATTCGTGCATTGTGCAACGCGAATACAACAGAAGGATTCGATCCCGCAAGAGATGTATCAATACCAGAGATCAATCTTCCAAGAGGCACAACAAAAGGTCTCATCGGAGGGCCGTCTCCGTCAAAACGTCCGGTTCTGGTCTTTTTTGCAGGTGGACTTCATGGACCAATTAGGCCAATACTTCTACAACATTGGGAAAACAAAGATGAAGATGTTCAAATTCATAAGTATCTACCTAAAGGTGTTTCATATTATGGGATGATAAAGAAAAGTAGATACTGTATCTGTCCAAGTGGATACGAAGTCGCGAGTCCACGAATGGTGGAGGCAATTTACATGGGCTGTGTTCGGTACTAATCAAGGACGGATATGCACCGCCTTTTAACGATGTTTTGAACTGGGAATCATTTGCTGTTATAATTCCAGTTAGAGATATTCCTAATCTTAAGAAAATCCTTTCCGCGATTTCGTCGAGACGGTACATAAGATTGCAGAAAAGAGGAAAACAAATTAGGCGACATTTTGAGGTTAATTTTCCGCCCAAGAGATATGATGTATTTCATATGATATTGCATTCTGTTTGGCTTCGAAGACTAAACCTCAGAATTCATGGCATTGAGGAACTATGACCAACACCTTTTACTTTATTTTTTTACTTTTCTCATGGCCTGCTTGGTAGGATGTAAAAGATGTGTTTTCCATTTTTTTTGGGGAAGTCTGAAAATAGCAGATATCACCATAGTTAGTGGATATAATACGTTAACTTTGTATTGTTAGTTGCATAAAAAAATTCTTTTTTTTTTTTTTTTTTTTACATCAAATTGGTGAGGCTTGTTTTCGATCAGAGTAAAGATCTAAGACAACGGTTATTCCACAACGATAATTTCCACTGTTGATCATAATGTCATTTCGTTGTGGATAATTGTTGTCTTGATGTCATTCTTTCTTTCGGTCATTTGCTTAAATGGAATAGGGTTAGGGCGATTTTGAAATATTTTGAATAACAAATGACAAGTTTTATATTTTTTATAGTTTGAAGAAAAAAAAAAAAAAAAAAAAAAAAAAAAACGTGAGATCCGGGACTTGTTTTTTCCTGGGAACGTTTTTTTTAAAAAATAATTTCTCTTTCTTTCTCGGTTTTTAAACTATCATATTTTTTGATCTAGGATCTAAACGAGATACAAATTTTATTGATTTTTTTTTATGCTTTTCGTTTTGAGACTTGGTTCGATATAATTAGTGAATTTCGACAACGGATTTTCTGAAATCACGTCGGAATATATGTTGAATGTGGTATCAAAATAAATAACATAAAAAAATTTGGTGAAAGATTTTTTAAATTTAGAGTTCTAGATTGAGATGAGTGTTTAAAAAATATGGATAACGGAGAGAAAGTGTATTTTTTTTTTATAGGGAAAATTGTAGAAAAGGACAGTTTAGATTCACTATTTAGTAATCAGGACATACTCATAATTTTTTTACCATTAAGGACAAATCAAAAGATTAGTAGACAATACTACCCTTCCTCTTCTCCGTGTTATCATTTTCACGTTTCTGCTCTTCCTCGTTAAATTACTCCCGTAACTCCTCACACACCATTCAGTTTCTTCTTCGCCACAACCATTTCCTCCCTCTAGCCGAAAATCACTTGTCAATACTCGTAGATTAGTAGTTCTAGTTTGGCCATGTAAAATACCTTCGATGTCCTTCTTCTTTCTATGCTTTCTATTATCATCTCACCAGGGGCATTGCAGGAATTTTGATGAGGGTCGGAAATTTATCAATTTTTTAAATATCACACATATATTTGTATATTTACCTCTCATACGTATAATTATAGAAAGAATGAGATAAAAAATAGAAATCAATGATAAAAATAAAGTCGATTACACATGATATGCGTTTATTAAAAAAATCTCCACTGTTGTTAAAAAAAAAAAATTATTTTAGGGGGTCGGCCGCACCCACAAGCTTGTGGGTGGAGCCGCCCCTGATCTCAGCCTTTTGATTTGGCAGCCATCCGGGCGTTCAGATTCTTGAAGGTAATCTTCGGGAAACAAGGATTATTTTAAGGACAAGTTCTTGAGTAGATCGAATGAGCAACGCAAATCAAAGGGAAACTGAAACTTTTGTAGGTGGCAATTTTACAGAACAAGGAGAAATTGAAGAAATGGTTTTAAGATTTTTTTTTTGGGTGGGTCTTGGAAGAAGAACTAGATCAAGAAGAAATCAAGATGGACAAAAAAATTGATGGGTCATGTGGTAGATTTTGAAGAAAATCAGCAACAATAATTTAATGTGTCCCCATTATGTGTCCGATTATCCAATTCGATTGTGTGGCTATTTTTTTTTGTCAAAATTGCATGGTAATTTGTTTGTATCGTTTATCCTTGGATGAATTCTTTGTTAATTTTAGTTGGGTAAAATTTCTGTTATTCTGTATATTTTGGTGAAACTTGTAGATTTGCAGTCATTCCTGTTATCACCCGTGTATAATTAAAATAATCAAACCGAATTGATCAACAATTTTATTAATTTTGACGACGAAGCAGATACAACAAAATAGGAAAAGAAAATACAATAACAATGATAAAAGGATATGCCATTTATCCGATGCGTTAAGCGAACTCTTTCCTTAAAACAAATTTGCTCCAGATGCACTCGCTTTGCAAAAGAATTGTCTCCTGTGAATTCTCAAATTACCTTCGAATAAGCAGATCGCAAACTCGAACAACGACGAACTCTACAAATGCTTGTAAACTCTTCACTTGATGCAAGAACAAGTATGTATGTATGCAATTGTGGTGTTGCATTTACGTATGTGTGTTTTTCTTCCCATTCATGTAGCTCGTTTATATAGCAGAGGACATGGAAAAAGCGATGGAAATGAACGTACCTCACCGACTCGACTATGAACCTTCAAATCGAGCTGCATTCGTAATACGCAGGACACGCGGGCATGCACAAGCCCGCGGTAAATCGGATTGGATTTGCACCCCTACGCCCGCGTGGAGAACGGCGTATAATGTTGGTTTTTATTCCAACTACACTAAAACAATATCATATAAATATTGCTTTTTTACTTCTTCCAACCAATGTGGGAGAAAAGTTTCTTCTCATTTTTCCCTTTCATAACACACACTTAAGCAATAATATTTCAATACGATATATCATCAATTTTCCAACAAACCGACTTTTTAAGCGTTAATTTCTCATTCACTCGTTATCCGAATTGAATGATTCCACATCCTGAATTCATCTACGACTCACGTAGTTTTCAGAATTAATAAAACATTACATATATTCTATACAAGAATATATCCGAAATACGCTTACAAAGTCACTAAATAAAATGATTATAAAATCATTTTTAATTCATTTTTAATTCAATTCCACATTTTCTCTAACAATTCCTACTTGTTTCATCTCTATGGATTTCTTGCTTTTCTTTTAAGCTCGGACCATTTACTGTATTTTACGTTGTTTGCACCCTTGTGAGTGATTCTCATTGATTTTTCTCAGGATTCAATGTTGTGATTGTATTGTGTAGCATTGACAGAGTCTAGTTATTGACACTACTATTAAAGTGGCAAGTAGTAATGTCACTAATGCTATCGTTGTGTCTTTGTTTAGTGGTCGTTTATCGTAGGACTTCCAGTAAGAAGCCCGCCACGTCGCGTGATCTGGGACCACACAGTTTCGAGGTGGAATACACGAGTGCCCGTGTGTGGAAATTGTGTGGTCAGATCTTCGCCACGTAGACGATTCTCAGTAAGAGGAGTTCCTGGTGATAGAATTTTCCCTTTGTTTATTGTAAATTCTAAGTGTCCTTTCTACATTCGTTTCATTTCAAAATATAGAATTTTGAAAGATTCGTTTCGTTACGTTTAAGTGACAATCGCTAAGTGTTAATTTTAAGATGGTTACCGCCAACGTCGTTGGTTAGTATCATTGTTTATTGTCATTATAAAGTGTCATTTCGTTGAATTAGTCTCATAAGTAATGGTAACATATTGTTCGATAATGGTTATATCACTACTATCACATTGTCAATAACCAGTGTCAATTAGAAGTGTCATTATCTTTCGAAATTGAATGACACTACCTTTCAGCAATTAGTGTGATAATTAGTTGTGAAAATCGTCTGAAACCGGCTATTGTCACGTATTTTACAATGTCAATTAGAAGCGACACATTGTGTAGCACTGCTTATCGTCACTGGTGTTGTAGTGTCAATTGATAGTGAAAGATATGGCTCATTAAAATTTTCAGTATATATATTTATTGAAAGTGGGAAGAACATGGGTAGAATATTGCTTCTTGATTTGAACGTGGTCATCAGCTTCTGTGCGGCAGTTTTAAAAAAATGATTTGAGGGCAATTTTGTCATTCTAACCGCCAGTTTGTTCTTTTTACTAAAAAAATATTGTGTATGTCCTTTTTGCTAATTTCTAAATTGTTTTTGTCCTTTTCAAAAACTCTTCCTTTTTTTTATTTTCGGAAAAACATGCGCATGGATATAAATTTTAAAAAAAAATAGTTTTGTCCTTTATGCAAAAATTCAAAAAGATGTCTTTTCTCTTAATTGATGAAATGTTTGTGTCATTCTCCCCCATTTCCATACTTAATGATCATAGTGCAAACTCTCTTCAGATTGGCCGCCATAGATGGCATTTACACCGGTTGGACATGAATATTGTCTTAATACTAGGTTTGAAACAAGCATCACATCGATGGTTTGCTAAACTGTCTAATACTTTAGCGGGAAGTTTTTGCGTAGTGTGTATTCACGTAGAGTGCACACTGCGCGCAAGCGCGGTCTGTCACACGATTTCTTTCTGTGACTTAACTACGCTGGTTCAGATCGTCTTGCGTCGTGTGTGTCTGCACTCCACGTGAGTGCACACACTATACAAAAACTTCACTACTTTAGCTAGTGCAGCCGTGTAGGTTTTCAACAGTAACAAATGATGATTCCCTATTCACCCGTGGGAAAATTATGATGCAGAGACTTTATATTAAAACGGATCGTCGGATGACTGCTATATGTAAAAAAACAAAATTGTTTTGTTTTTAGCAGTCATCTGACGGTCCGTTCTAATATGCCGGGAGTCCCTACAGCAAAATTACCCTCACCCGAGACACATGTAATAACATGTTGATTACATTGGTCTATGTACATAGATGACGTAATTATGACAGGTATATAATAATTTACAGAAATTTTAAAATGTCGAAACCACTTTGACAAAAAGCTTCATAATAAAGAATTTTGAGAGAACTGAATTATTTTTTGGGATTGAAGTAGCACGTGTTAGAAATATTAGTAGTGTATCGGTTTGCTAATTTTCTGTGAGATGAGCAACATGAATTTGTAGAAACATAAATTAAAAAAGATGAACACATAACGTGAAGAATTTTATTCATATGTTCATAGTATGCAACACATAGAAACAAAAAATGCAGAAAGCAAAGGTAAAAGCGAGGATTTTGATTTATCTCGTTATATATAAACTTATTTTTTTTTCCTTCTCCGTTACATTAATCGAACCAAAGTGGTTCATTTTTTGTTCATCCAACAGACAGTGCGGATTGATTTTTACATTTCAATCAACCAAATTTTTTTGAATTCTCGATTCGATTTCGACACAACAAAGTGTATATTTTCGATCTGGTTCATTTTTTTTTCCCGGTAAAAACAGGATATCGGTTATCTCGTTATATATAAACCGGTTTTTACGACTCTCCGTTACATAAATTGAACAAAAGTGTATATTTTGATACGGTTCATTTTAGTGCCTCCAACAGATAAGCTTGCTTCAGCTTTTACATTTCAATCACCGGAAATTTTCGATTTCGATTCGATTTCGACAAAACAATTGAATATACACAACAAAATGTATATTTCGATACGGTTCAATTTTTCTTTCCTTCAGTAAAAACCAGCGATTTCGGTTATCTCGTTATATATAAACCGATTTTTTCCCGACTCTCCGTTACATAAATCGAACCAAAGCGGTTCATTTTTTGTGCATCCAATAGACAGTTCGGATTCAGTTTTACATTTTAATCAACCATAAAATTTTGCTTTCTCGATTCGATTTCGACACAACAATTGAATATACACAACAAAGTGTATATTTTGATACGAGTCATTTTTTTCTCCTTCGGTAAAAACCGGGATATCGGTTATGTCGTTATATATAAACCGAATTTTTTTTTCCGACTCTCCGTTACATCAATCGAACAAAAGTGTATTTTTAGATACGGTTCATTTTTAGTGCCTCCAAACAGTGCGGATTCAGTTTTACATTTCAATCAACCGGAAATTTTCTATTTCTCGATTCGATTTCGACACAACAGACAGTGCGAATTCATTTTTAAATTCAACCGGAAATCTTCGATTTCTCGATTCGATTTCGACACAATAATTGAATATACACAACAAAGTGTATATTTCGATACGGTTCATTTTTATTACCTCCAACAGACATTGCGGATTCAGTTTTAGATTTCAATCAACCGAAAATTTTCGATTTTGATTCGATTTCGACACAACAATTGAAAAAAACCGTGTATTTTTTTTATTTATCAAATGTGTAACTTTTTGATTCATTTTTTCCCCTTTTCTTACCGCAGTTTCTTTTTTCCCCTCGGTAAAAACCGGAATTTCAGTTATATATAAACCGATTTTTTTTGCCGACTCTCTGCTACAACCAGTGGATTAAAGGGATATATTTTATAACATTGTTCTCCGATACATCATATTATGGTTTATTTTGTAGAGGAAAACTCCGGATAGGGCTGGAAGAGAAGTAATTCACAATATTCACGTCTCCACCTCTTGCAGACAGGGGCGACTGCAGGATTTTTGTGATACGGGTCAAGGTTCGAGAATAACATATCTTATTATAAGTTTTTAATACATTAACTTTAAATTTTCAAGTATAGATCACGGGTCAAGGTCAATATTTTAAAATTTTACTGGTCGATTAGTACATATTAGTGATAAAATTTTCAAAAGATGAAAAAAAAATACACTGAATTATTTTTTTTTGGTTTGAAAGTCAGATTGACCCCAACCCCTTGAGTGGCGCCGCCGCGCTGCTGAGAAGAATGTGATATGTTTGGTTCTTTCTATTTTGCTTGTTTGTCGCCGAATTATTACGGTTTTTCACGCGATTTATTTCACGCGTTGGAGATCTATTTTTGATGTTATCGTTGGTAACGATTTATGTTGGACCCGCTGTGCCTTGCACGGCTCACGTTCACTAGTTTTAGAATAAGAAAAAAGAGTGGACGGGACGTGAACAAAAAAAAAAGGCACAATATGATGTCTTTTCTTTGACATTGGTGTGGTTTTTTCTTTCTTTGATTTATTTTATTTTATATTTTAATGATTACGTAGCTTTTCTTTTCCAGATTATTGATTATTGAATTATCGATTTCATGTGATTGTGAGTTTTTTTTTTTCTTGTTTGATTATTAGTATTTGTCTATTTTCTCTTTTCACGTATATATGATTATAATTATTCGTTTAATTGTTTGTGCGGGATGATTAAGCGGTTATTTTGATCTAGCACACAAAATCCTTCTTAGGCGGTTTGCCATAAAAGATTGGATTTTTAGTGGTAAACAAGAAATTGTCTGGCGGTTCGTAGCCCGCAGGATTTCCTGTTGTGGAAATAGATATACTATGGTTAAAATTAAGTCGGTTGGACTAATACCTAGTAATTGGGTATCTCTAATCTTTAAGGCTGTTATGTCACCAAACTCCGGACGTTCGTTGCGGGGTGTGCCATAATTATGGTGTGATTAGTGGCGGTTGTCCTAATTAACGTATCTAGAGAGATTGGGTGATTCACGTTTGTGGTCAACTATAACTAATTTAGTGATAATTTAACGAGTAATCGTTGAATCGATGATCAATCGTATTAGTATTTTTTTTTTTTTTTTTTTTTTTTTTTTGAGGGGCATCAATCGTATTAGTTGAGGGAAAATAATTAGTTAATTTGGATTTCTTCTTCGTTTATTTTTCTTTACTTTATTTTTCACTTTATCCTCCTGTGGGTTCGGCTGCATCTCTTAAGTTCTTTTTTATGATACATTCCTGACAACTCCGAAGATACTTGGGAGTTTTATTTGCCAAATAAAAACTTCCACAATTATCTTTTATTTGTTTATTTATTTATTTATTTTGAGGATAGGGATGAAAGGGATTAAATTCCAATTATGTTCTTAAAAACAAAATTGCTCTTTTTCGAAAATCCGGGATGTTACATTTACTAGTATTTGAGAATGGTATGAATATGATTATGATATCTTGAATGAATGTAAGAAAGGAAAATTTCTTGGTTAAGTACCAGACATATATGAAAGGACAATGAATTCATGAAGGTCTCTAGCATCAGGCCCTCCTCTCGGGAATGAATAGAGAGAAAAGGTTGGAGCTAGCCAGGCCCCGTCCACATGATAAAACAGTAGACATCTTCGGTCTATCAATAAGTTATATTTCAAGCCCTCCACATTTAGAATGAATAAATGTGGCGTAGTACTCATGAACCAAAACAAGAAAGGACACAATACTGATTTGCCATGATATGATACGGAAATGATGTTACAGTGAAATGAAAGTTCAAAGTAAATGATAAATGTATGTTATTGCTATTTATTTTCAGTTACTTTATGTGATCTTGTATGAACTAGTAAATATGTTAATTGATATCTTTATGTATTATCTTTACTTTATGCATTTCATTTTACGAAAGAGAATTCTGAATTTTATCATGATTCCAATAAGTGATATTAGTTCCCGTTGATGCTATGTTTCCTTACTCAGCGTCATAACTCACCTATTACATTAACTTCTTTTCGATGATTAGCTTTAGTAGAAATGGAAGATCGTGGATGAGAGTGAGTCTTACCGGTACCTCTATCGGTCTCATTTCAGTATACATTTCATGAAGTCAATGCATCTTCTATGATTATCTAATATTTCACGAGTTTAGAGTCATCTTCTAAATCCGCAACAGAGAAGAGGTGAATGATCATAAGTTCTTGTTCTAGTATGTGATGGATGTGGCGAGGTAACATGGTTGCCCTGTATGTGGTAATATGGTAACAAATGATGTATTCTTTGTGTTGAAACATATAACCTAAGTAGTAGTAATGATGATGTATGTTGTAAGCATGATGGTGCTTTGATTGTTACCTATTTGGAAACCAGTAACGGTTCGGATCCGAAACAATACTCAAGCGGTTCGTCACAATTTGTAATATCAACTCATAATAAAAAGCGGTTGGGAAGATGGCATCAAAACTTAAGCTTTTGCTAGTAATCAATTTTGTGCGGACATCGCCTACTAACTTCCTCTAAAGGTAATTGATATTGCATTTATCTCACATACAAAACGAATAATTAGTTATGTACTCTCTGTTTCTACTTATATTATGTAGTTGACAAAAAAACAAACATATTAAAAAAATTAGTTAATTTATGCATTGACTTTAACAATAAAATGAATAAAAAATAATTGGATATAATTAATTTGACACTTTTTTATCTCTTAGTAGTATATTGAAGAATTTGATGGTTCTTCATACAGAATAATGAAGAACACAAGAATACTTCTGAGAATTAAGAAAGCGGGAAAAGTAAATTGATATAGAATTGAGATTTTATTAAACTGGAAAACTTAAACTTTACAAGAGTGTTTCTATATAGCTGCATTATCTAGCTAGATCACATGAGAATCTTTTATAACTAACTAATTGGTTATAACCACTTCCAACCGCTTTAGTTGTAAGTGTTCGACGTCATGTTACTAAGAGGCTGTTGAATAAGTTCAGCACCCTGTTGATGTTGTCCGCTGAAGCTATTTACTGAATATGCTCAACACCCTGCTGATGCTGTCTGCTGAAGGTGTTTGATAGACTATTTCATTGAGCACTTGATCACTTGATTGATCACACCTTCTTATCACTTAGTTGATTGTATAATCCAATACCCCCCCTCAAGCTGAAACTAGGGTGAAGCTTGCACTTGATTGATCACACCTTCTTATCACTTAGTTGATTGTTGATTGTACTGGATGGCTTGAAGACTGAGTATATGCCCAGGTTGTTGAGCAGGTAGTGAAAGATAGGGGAGTCCAATGGTTTTGTTAAGATATCTGCCAGCTGGTGTGTAGTCCTGACTGGCATTAACCTTAGGAAGCTTGCTTGAACCTTTGCTCTTGTGATATGGCAATCGATTTCAATATGCTTAGTTCTTTCTTGAAAGATAAGGTTCTTGGCAATGTGAATGGCACTTGCATTGTCAAAGAAAATGAGAATAGGCAAATGAACTGTTATTTATAAATCCTCCATTATGTATACTAACCATTGGAGTTCACATGTAGCATTGGCCATTGCCCTATATTCAGCTTCAAAAGAACTTTTGGCTATAGTATTTGCTTCTTTGATTTCCAATAACCTGGTGATGTACCTAGGAACATAATATACCCTGATATGGATTTTCTGGATTCCTCACATCCTGTCCATTCAGAATCAGTGTATCATTTTAGTTGAAGATCATTGTCTGTTTCAAAAAGAATTCTTTGACCAGGGTTGCTTTTCAGATACCTCAAAAGTCTGTTGGCAGCCTGCATATGATTTATTGTAGGATGTGACAAAAACTGACTAAGTTGTTGGACTGTATATGCTATATCTGGTCTTGTGAAAGAAAGGTAGATTAGCTTTCCTACCAAGGATCTGTAGATTGTGTTGTCTGGTAGTAGTTCAGAGTCCCCTGATGTCAGTTTTGCTTTGAATGCATTGGTGTGCTGACATGTTTAGATTCTAGGAATCCATATTCTTCTAATAGAAGGTGTATTTTCTTTGGTTGATGTAAATCCCTTTATCAGGTCTTGCAACTTCAATGCCTAGGAAGTACCTTAAGTTGCCAATATCCTTGATTTGAAATTTTTGGTGAAGTATATGTTTAACCTCCTGTATTTGGGTTAGTGATGAACTTGTTGCTATAATGTCATCCACATAAACAAGTAGGGCTATGAAATTTTCAGTTGTTCCTTTAATGAACAGGCTATGATCATGTTGGGACTGAATAAAACCACTGTCCTTCAATGCTTCTGTCAATTTTGAATTCCATGTTCTGCTAGCTTGTTTCAAGCCATACAATGATTTGGTCAATTTGCATACTTGATTAGGTTTTTCTGTCTTGAATCCAAGTGGAAGGTCCATATATACCTCTTCATCTAGTTCTCCATGTAAAAAGGCATTATTGACGTCTATTTGATAGATGTACCATTGTTTGGAAGCTGCTAGTGCTAGCAGTGTTCTGATTGTGGTAACCTTGGCCACAAGTGAGAATGTTTCCTGATAGTCTATACCATAGGTTTGTGTGTAGACTTTTGCTACTAATCTTGCCTTATATCTTTCTATGGAACCATCAGCATGATACTTGACTTTGTACACCCACATGCAACCTATAGTAGACTTTCCTGGAGGTAGAGACACAATTTCCCAAGTTTTTGTTGCCTGCAAAGCGTCTAATTCTTTCTGCATTGCCTCTTTCCAGCAATCATGTTTAATGGCTTGATTGTATGTCTTAGGCTCTTGAATCGATCGGTCAGGCATACAAACTTCTTATATGCATTGGTAATATTCGATAGGAAACTACATTATTAATCGATGTGATGATCTTACGGTAGAATGACATATTCCTTAAGATAAGAGGGACATGTCTTTGTCTTGTGGACCTCCTTGTATCAGATTGTACCACCGGTGGTTGATTGTCTGTTGTCATTTGAGTAGATGTTGTATCCATGCTTTGAGGATCCTGGACAAACTCATCTGATGTTGCATCGTATGGCACTGGTAATGGAATAGATGCTGCTTCTGTGCCTGTCTGTCTAATGTGTAAAGGAAAAACATGTTCATAGAACTGCACATCCCTAGATACAAAAATTTCCCTAGTTTGTTTATCTAGCATAATATGTCCTTTGGTGAATTAGACACCCCAATATACACACACTGTCTAGCCCTAATATCAAATTTTGATGTATTATGTGTAGGTGTACATGCATATACAAAGGAACCAAAAACTTTCAATTCAAGTATAATCAAATTGCTTTCCATATAATAGGAAGTGAGGTGTATTAAGTTTAATAATCGGTGATGGAGTGATATTAATCAAGAATGTGGCATGTAAAAACACAGTATATCCCTAATAGACAGAGGTAAATTGGATTGAAACTTTAGAGCTCTAGCAATATTCATGATGTTTCGATGTTTTCTTTCTACTATTCCATTTTGTTGTGGGGTATCCACACAAGATGTTTGGTGTATGATACCTCTTTCAGCATAATAGTCAGGCATAAGAAACTCAGGTCCATTATCAAACCTTACTATCTTAACATTCTTTCCAAACTGAACAAGATCAAATTGAACTAATTGTCTAACTTCAGACTTGTGTTTCAACAGAAAAATCCAAGTTTATCCGGAAAAATCATCCATCATCTTGTTAAGAAATATGAATGACCATACACGATCTGGCCTGTGCCTATAGGGTCCCCATATATCAAAATGAACAAGATCAAAAATATTTTGCACAGAAGATTGACTCAAAGTAAAGGGATTTCTCTTTTGTTTAGATAATTGACAAACATGACAGACACCAGAGTTATGTTTACAAGAATAATCAAGAATATTCAAATCTAAAAGCCTTTTATCTGTCAAATGACCAAGTCTGTAGTGCCAAACTTGTTCTTTTGTGATTGTAGATCTGTCTTCTAGAAAAGACACATTATGAACTACATTGTTAGTGTGTGGAAG
The DNA here is from genome assembly GCA_026214975.1 of Gentiana macrophylla. Taxonomy (NCBI): domain Eukaryota; kingdom Viridiplantae; phylum Streptophyta; class Magnoliopsida; order Gentianales; family Gentianaceae; genus Gentiana; species Gentiana macrophylla. Next base: position 34,831,123 of record CM047810.1, read on the forward strand.
CTTCTGATATGTACATAGCACATACAAGCCTTTGGATTTCTTAGCTGATCCAATCAATATTTTAAGTTTCTTGTCCTGTATCAGACAAGAATCATGATTAAACATAACAGACAAAGAAGGATTAGCTGTTAGTTTGGCCAATGATATCAAATTGAAGTGAAAATCTGGTATACATAATACATTGGTAAGAACTAACTTGTCATTCAAACAAACATTACCAATGTGTGTGATTGAGACACGGGTACCATTAGGTAAACCAACTAACATATGAGAGACGGGTTTAGAAGATTGCATACAAGCTTTATCAGTGACAATATGATCTGTCGCACCAGAATCTATTATCCATGATAAAGACCTGATAGGATTAGACAAACCTGACACATCTGCATTAAAAACAAAGTTGTTGGTCAAAATTGTAGCTTGATTGGACATATGATCATAAGATTCCACCTTCTGAGTATCCAGTAACTTCATCAACTACTGATATTGGGTTTTATTCAAGGTGAAAGTATCCGAATCTTGAATGGAAACCATTGAACCTTCAGGATTGCCACATTGATCCTCTGACACAACCTCTGCCATATTCACTTTACTTCTTGGTTTCCAACCGGGTGGAAAACCATGCTTCTTGTAGCATTTGTCCACAGCATTCCCTGTGTAACCACAGAAGGTGCACTATATCTTTTTACCAGTTTGATTAACCCCTGCATTTTTCTTGAAACTTGCATTGTTGCCATTGATCGATCTATTGAAATTCTGTTGAAAACCTGAACTCTGGGGATTTGAACCAGTATTATTGTTGTTAAAAGACCTATTGTACAAGACTGTAGCCTCTGGATACCTATTCACAGTATCCCTTTGATCCTTTAATTTTAAGGCCATAGCAAACACAGTTTCTAAGCTAGGTACAGGGACCATCAACTGAGCTTGTGTTAAAACCTGAGAAAATTCATTATTCAAGCCTCTCAAGAATTTCACAACCCTTTCCATCTCTGCATAACCTGTAAAAGTCTTGATTACATCACAAGTACATCTAGGGGTACAAGAACATACTGGATCAGGCTTTATGATTGCAATTTCATCACATAGACCCTTCAGTTTTGTGAAATAGGTAGTAACATCTGAATCTCCTTGTTTCATAGCATGAACTTGATCCAATAAGTCTCCCAAAAGAAAAACATCTAACCTAGAGAACCTAGACTGCAAATCTTGCCAAACTTCTCTAGCAGTCTCCTTATACATTACACTTTGAGCAATATTTGGCATTACAGAATTTAGAATCCAAGTCTTAACAAAGTGTTACATTGAAACCAAACCTGGAAATCTGCAGAAGTTACATGAGGCTTGTGAATCGAACCATCGATGTAGCCAACCTTGTTCTTGGTAATCAAGGCCATTTTCATGGAATAACTCCATGGATGGTAATTCTTGTTGTTCAACAGTGGTTGAACTAAAACGGTAGTAGATTCTCATTAGGATGTAGAAAGAATCGACTCTGTGTAAGACGCCTTGATTCTCTATGATTCTTCAAAGAAAACGACGAAGAACAACAACAAGAAACAAATAGAACAAAGAACTCGATCAAGAAACGTTAAGCGGGGAACCAAGCGAATAGCTCCTCCAAGATCTCGAAAAGAAATTTCCAGAGATTCACGCTAAGAAGCAATTCATCATTGCTCTGATACCATGAAGAATTTGATGGTTCTTCATACAGAATAATGAAGAACACAATAATACTTCTGAGAATTAAGAAGGCGGGAAAAGTAAATAGAAATAGAATTGAGATTTTATTAAACTGGAAAACTTAAACTTTACAAAAGTGTTTCTATGAGTATATATAGCTGCATTATCTAGCTAGATCACATGAGAATCTGTTATAACTAACTAATCGGTTATAACCACTTCCAACCGCTTTAGTTGTAAGTGTTCGACGTCACGTTACTAAGAGGCTGCTGAATAAGTTCAACACCCTGCTGATGTTGCCCGCTAAAGCTATCTGTTGAATATGCTCATCACCCTGCTGATGCTGTCTGCTGAAGGTGTTTGATAGACTGTTTCATTGAGCACTTGATCACTTGATCACTTGATTGATCACACCTTCTTATCACTTAGTTGATTGTATAATCCACTATATATTGTGATAAATTAGGGTAAAAAATACGATAAAGAATGCATTGAAAATAATAACATCTCATATAAAAAGAATATTGCCAACTAAAGCGTATAAATTGAAATTGAGGAAGTTTTTTGTCTATTAAGTCATTCGAAAAAGTTAAATTTTTCTAAAAAAGATTGAAAGTTAAATAATCGGCGTCTTTATTACTTATTTTATGTCTTTTTTCTGATGACAATTCAAAGAATACCAGAGGTAAAACTTTTGTAGCTGACACAATCATACTTTATACATTTATACGCAATTATTTATAATAGTGAACTTCAATTATTATTGTATATACTGTTTCCGTCCCAAAATATATGTCATTTTAGCTTTTTAATTTTGTCTCAAAATATAAGTCCATTTACAAAACCAATAAATCATTTATTACATCTTTCTTCTTATACCCTTCATTTATTATATACGCAACCACTTTTTATTATTTTTCATTAATACTAATGAAAGGTCATTTTAGTCTTTTTAATCAAAATTAATGACAAATAACAAATTTAAGTAACTTTTCTTAATATATGTGAAAAAAGCCTAAAATGAGTTATATTTTGGGACGAACGTAGTATCAAACAAAAATGTATGCGGCAGATAATGTTAATTGTTATAGCACCCTTGAAGACGATTCGATTCCTTGTAAATATTTTTCCTTTATTCGCAATTAAAGGGAGTAGGGCGGGGGAGGAAATTTTGATGTTATTGTATTTTGTGTTGTCATCTTTTCAAAAAAAAAAAAAATTTCTTCTATTTCTATTTGTTGTGGTTGCTATCGGAAATGAAACAAAATCAAGTTAAAAAAAAACAAAAAAATAAAAAAAAACAAATAGCAAACGCCTCAATTGATAAAGAACAAAGTGAGTAATTTTTTTAATTTTTTATTTTTTTCTTTCAGTTCTCCGATATCAGGAACCCATCGGTCCGACTAATCAGGAGTTTACTGCAGTCGTCATATGCAGAAATCATTTCTTAAGTGAATAATTTTTTAACTAGTCTAATAAACAAAATTAAATCTTGTTGGCATAGAGGATTGAAGCTCTTCTCCACGATCTCATGTTATTTGTAAAACACTTTAACTTTGAAAAAAAAAAATAATTCAGCAAGAATCATTAATTATATGGGAAATAGTACTAATTTATCAGTATTTGGAAAGCAATCAAAAATCAACGTCCGGATTTATGATTGAACTACTTGCAATTACTACACTTTTATAAGATTAATACGACACCGGACTCGTTTCAAAATGTAAATCATTATATGGATTTTCACACACATTGAAAAATTTGGCGAATTTCATAAATTCTATGAAAAAGTTTACTAAAGTATCATTTGAAAATTATTAATAGAATATTATTAAAGTAAATATAAATGGTTGTATTGATAATAAATTAAAATAATATAAAATGAACTTATATTTTAGGAAAAACCAAAAGAGGTATAGTCATTTATATTTTAGGTCGGGAAGAGAGTAGTAAATTTTCAGTAGATAGTGTAAATCCTTTAGAAACTCTATTTTAGATGTTTCAATAAGAAAAAACACTACAACATGTATTCTATTTTTTACTATATTTACAGATTATGTAAAATTTTCTTTACATATAGCATTCATTCATATTCTGTAAATTTTTCTTTATATCTAATGTCAATACTACAAAAAAACATAATGATCACAGTTTTTAAGTGTGATATATTCACATTAGTCACAGTTTCCAAAGTGTGGCATATTGAGGTGTGACATATAGTACTTTAATTCAATCATATTTAAAAACTGTGATCTATTATAGTCGTTATCACACTTGAAAACCGTGATCTATTATAATTGTTGTCACACTTAAAAATCGAGATCTATTATAATTTCAACACATTTAAAAATTGTGATCTATTTTAGTTGTTATCACACTTAAAAACTGTGATCTATTATAGTTGTTATCACACTTAAGAACTTAGATCTATTATAATTTCAACACATTTAAAAACTGTGATCTATTTTAGTTGTTATCACACATAAAACCGAGATCTATTAATTTTTTTTTTTTAGGAAAGATCTATAATTTCAACCACACATATAAAAGTGTAATCATTCTTTTTTTTTAGAAAACAAAATATACGCACACATATTTTTTCCCCAGTGGGACTTGAACCTGGATACTCTGGATTAACGAGCCACACTAATTACCACTGGACCGAAGCCTTCTTTCTTCTTGTTTTCGACCACACTAAACTTCGATCTCATTATAAAATATCATATTATTTTAATCACAGTGAAAAACTATGATAGATTGATGTATTCGTCTCAGTTTCCTAAGACCGTGATAATAAAAACTATAATCTAATTTAGTTGTTATCACAGTTAAAAACCGAGATCTATTATACTTTCAACACATTTAAAAACTGTGATCTATTTTAGTTGTTATCACACTTAAAAACCGTGATCTATTATAGTTGTTATCATAGTTAAAAACCAAGATCTATCATAACTTCAACACATTTAAAAACTGTGATCTATTTTAGTTATTATCACACTTAAAAACCGAGCTCTATTATAATTTTAATCACACCAAAAAAAGTGTGATCATTCTTTTTTTTTGAAAACAAAATATACGCACATACATTTTTTTTCCCCTAGTAGGACTCGAACCCGGATACTCCGTATTAAGGAACTACCCATAGGCTGATGCCTTTTTTCTTCTCATTTTCAACCACACTAAACTGATATCTCATTATAAAATATCATATTATTTTAATCACAGTTAAAAATGTGATTAATTGATGTTTTTGTTTCAGTTTTCCTAAAAACCGTGATAATAAAAAGTTAATGTGTTAATTTTACTTTCTTTGTCTCGATTTTTAAAAAAAATGAGATATTTTTCATTGTAAAGTGTGATATAAATCCTTTTTGTAATAGGGAAATAAAATCAATCACACATAATAACCGAAACCTAAATATAAAATATCTAACCATTTTAATCACACTTAAAAACTGAGATTTATTGGTATAATACATCTCGGTTTATTCAATAACTGTGATAAAAAATTTAAGTGTGATATATACATTTTCCTTGTCTCGGTTTTTCTAAAAGTGTGATCCGTATCATTCTATAAGTGTGATCTATGTCTATTTTTGTATTAGTGAATATAATTTGTCTCACTTTTTCTATAACTGTAACAAAAATATCATATGAATTTAGTCACAGTTTAAAAATAAGATTAATTGATATAATTTATCTCGTTTTTTCAATAACCGTGACAAAAATATCATATCAATTAAGTCACAGTTTGAAAATGTGAGTGATTGGTATAATTTATCTCGCTTTTTCAATACATGTGACAAAAAATCATATCAATACAGTCACTGTTTAGATGTGAGATTGATTGATATAATTTATCTCGTTTTTTAATAACTGTGATAGAAATATCATATCAATTTAGTCACAGTTTAAAAATGAGATTGCTTGAGATAATTTATCTCGGTTTTTCAATAACTGTGACATAAATATTATATCAATTAAGTTACAGTTTAAAAATGGGACTGATTGATATAAGTTATCTCGGTTTTTGAATAATAAAAAAAAGGGTAAACCCTACCCCCGAGGGTCCCCACTCCCCCTGTCCCACGGGATGAGTGGAGATGTAAATCAATATCCCCTAGTAGCTCAGAGTCAATGGGCTTACCTTTAACAGGAGGGAACAATTCGCCCCTTGTGGGAATCGAACCTCTAACCTCCCGCTAGCTGCAATTACGCACCCACGCCCCTTGCCAACTGGGTTATGTCCTGGGGACATCTCGGTTTTTGAATAAGTGTGATAGAAAGTGGTAAGTGTGATATATATATTTTCTTTGTCTTATTTTTAGTAAAACTGTGATTGTTATCATATTTTAAATGTGACCTATTGTAGTAGTGTGTATTTTTTTTTTTTTTTTTGGATAGAAATTTTGTAAATTAGGAAAAGCATGTATTTAAAAGTGTAAAATATAGTACTACATCCGTCCTAAAATATAAGTCATCCTACACTTTTAGATTTGTCCTATAATATAAGTCATTCTATATTACCAATTCAACATTTATTACATTTTTCTCCATTTTACCCCTAATATATTATTAATCTAAGTATTTTTCATTATTTAACAACAAATGCATTAATGATATTAATCAAGGGGCATTTTAGACATTAACCTTTAAATTTATGACATTCAACCACTTTCTTGATCTGTCTGAAAATTTCTAGGATAACTTATATTTTTAGACGGAGGTAGTATCGGGACGAGATCACCTGTCTAAGTTGTGTGTCTAATTTCGGTGTCTAAGTAAAAACTACGCCGTTTTATGTGTATTTGATTTTTCAAAGAAATAAGAAAAAACAAAACATAAAAATCAAATACACATGAAACAACGAAGTTTTTACTTAGACACCGAAATTAGACATACAACTTAGACAGGTGATCTCATCCCGGTAGTATCCATTGACATGATGTAATGCAAGTGCTCTTAAAAACACTCCAACCGTATCGCATAGTTACTTTTTCAATGCATCTCAATATTCTAACTTCTTCCTAACTTAATTCCTCACCATTAAAAAGTCAAGAAAACCATTATATTATATATATGCATAACAATATTATTATTGAAGACTAAAATAGAGAAGAGAAAAGCATGGGGGATTCCGAGCGATTTCCTTCACTTTGGCTCTCATCAAGGCTGCTATGTATTATGCTACCGGTTTTTATAGTGGCCGGAGTTGTAATCTTGACGACTCCATCGCCGGCTACCACTTGGAAAAATCGAAATGCAAATATGGATTCACCTCTACATTTTTTCACAAATGATTCAATAACATTTCTTCGTTCAAGGTTTAATCATCAAAAGACTGAGGTATTTTTGTTGTATTTATTTATTTATTTTTTGTGTTTTGTTTTGTTTTGTTTTGTTATAAAGAATGTAAGTATGGTTGGTTACGGCAGAAGACGATTTTTTTTTTTTTTTGTTGAGAAACGGTAGAAGACGATTTGAATTGAATTTGGCTTGTCTTCTACTGCATTTTTTTTTTTCAGTTATGAATAAATATTTGATTACTACTGTACTTAATTCAAAATAGGAGGACAAAGGGTCTATTGGGAAATTTGGCAGCAATCAAGGGAAATTGCAAGTTTTAGAAGCCCGTCTTGCACAATCAAGAGCAATAATCAGGAAAGCTAAATATTCCAATCAAACATATCATGACGAATTTGTCCCTAAAGGCCCTATGTATAAGCATCCTAAAGCCTTTCACAGGTACTACTATATAGCTAATCATCTTATTATATTCAACGGGTCTTCAATTCAGTATTTTCCTTACAAATTGACATTTTTGTTTTTAGTCTAGGAGCAGGTGGAAAATTCTAAATTGGTTTCTCTATCACTAAATACTTATAAAAAAAATAAAATAAAGATAGTGTTCAACATAAATATTAGTTTGGGTAATCACTACCCCCCTTCTTAAAATTAAATTTGCCTAAAGCACGTGGTGAGGTGTGTTCCTCACATATGGTTTTTAATCAGAAGTTTGACCTCTCCAACGCACTTGATGGTTAAATGTAAAAATAACATATAAATCGATGTGGTTTTATTTGTAGTTTATACATAAAACTAATGCGTTTATTAGGTCAGATTTGACCGTCAAGTACATCGAAATGGATCTTTTTCCATTTAATCAATAATGTGGACCATTTCTTAAATAACGACCCATAATCAAATATTGTGGACCCTTTTTTATATTATATAACAAAACTAACATGATGATGTTAATTAGTAGGGGGATTGAGGAGAAAGACAAAATTATTTTTTCACGTAGAAAATAGGACAAAAATTTCAATTAGGGAATAGGGTAAACATTTCAAAATTTTGCGTAAAAGACTTATTTACTGTATTTTCTAATTCTGGACGCCTCCTTTTCAAAAGAAAATAAAAACCAACACACTTTATTTCTCTTCTATTTTTTTAAACACTTATATCTCTCAACCTAGAACTCTAAATTTGAAAAAAATTTCACCAAAATTTTATTTTCTTATGCTCTTTATTTTGAGACCACATTCACCATATTCCGACGTAATTTTCGAAAATCCGCTGTCGAAATTCACTATTATTCTAAATTCATTGTTTTTCGGGATTCACCGAGTGAATTTCGATAGTGAATCTCACGAAAAACGATGTAATGATATCGAACAAAGTCTCAAAACGAAGAGAATGAAAAAGGGGACTATCTTTTCACAATAAACATGTTGTACACAATCCAAGGGCGAGAGTGAGCTTCGTTTTAACTTTTAACACACATATCATTTTGACCATAAATGAGTCAGGAATTATATACAGGCCAATAACACTATGTTATCCGGACTAAAATTTGGTCTGAATAAAGAGACATTTTAACGTATGTTTGGGAAACAATACGGACCATTTACAGGTAGAAAATTTACGTTTTCCGCCCTTATTTCAAGTCGGAATATAACCACGGCACTATGAAAATTTCGAAAACGTATCGGACAATATTAGAGGCCAAAAATGAAATGTTTTCCTGACCACGTTCGGGTCAGAATAAGTTAAATTGTTCTGACCACATTTGAGTAGGTATAATCCTATTTCAAGTAAGAATACAACCACGACGCTATGAAAATTTCGAAAAACGTGTCGGATTATTTTAGAGGCCGAATGTAATATTTTCCTGACCACGTTCGGGTCAGAATAAACTAAATTGTTCTGACCACATATGAGTAGGTATAATGTTTCACATATGAGTAGGTATAATGTTTCTCATCATCCCATGAAACTAGACACACAAATTGAACATTTGATCCCATCCCAGCAACAGCCGTACATGCGTGAATTATTTTTTTAATTTTTTTTTGTCCTTTAGACTATAAATTTTATAGAAGTTGTCATTCTCTGTAAAAAAATATTTAGGTGTCCTGTTATTTAAAAATATTCAAAAATGTGTCCTTTTACCCAATTTTCTATAATTAGTATTATATCAGTCAATGAAGTGTACCTTAATGGTTAAATTGAGGGCCCGTGCCAAGAGGTCATGGTTCGAGTCCTCTAAACAAGGTGATTTCGTTTCGGTGCATGGAGCGTAGTTCATGCCTTTTGATCACGATAATATGACACTGAGGTTTTTTGTAATATCCTTTCTTCTTTTTCTTCGAAGTTTTGTCTTGCAATGTTGAAAATATGTTGTCTTATTGTAGTTGGTAATCCAAGTATTTGTGATTGATGATGAAAGAATGTTTTTATTAGATCAAGAAGTGCTGATCCAAAATTTTTTGGTGGGTTTATAACAAGTTTATTTTTGAGATCAAATATTTCTTTGTGGAGCTTATGATAATGTAGTTGGAGGGAATTTTTCTCAAAACGCAAGATTGTCATATCAAATAAGTCACTAATCTCAGTTCTAATATGACTTCTTCAATATAGAAATTGGCTTTATGTTTTTTAAACGCCAATTGTTTAGCTGGTTCTAATGTATGAAATCCATAGAAGACAGGTCCAGGAACATTAATTGATTCTTTCACATAAGACCATGTCTTATATATTCCAGGGGTTTTTCCCTTCAATATCCGTATCCTTCCTCGTCCCGTTGTCCCCCCTTGCTCGATCACTGTGGCCTTCTTGGTATCTGGTGTCCCCCCCTTGCTCGATCGTTGTCCCCCCTTAATCATATTTTCAAATATCTATATCTATAAACTAGTATAAATAATTTTATTTGATGCAAAATTAAGTTTGCTTTCGCGATGACGCGAAGCAAAACACAGTAAATTAACTAAATTTATGGTTTTTTTTTAAATAATCATGCAGAAGCTATCTGGAAATGGAGAGAAAATTTAAAGTGTACGTATACAAGGAAGGCGAACCTCCTGTTTTTCATTATGGTCCGAATAAGCACACAATGGCAATAGAAGGATACTTCATTGAACAAATGGAGATTAGCAGCAAGTTTCGGACAACCAATCCTCATGAAGCTCATGTCTATTTCCTTCCCTTCAGTGTCGATATGCTAACTCATGTCGTCTTCATTCCTGAAACCCATTCTTGGACCGAAATGAAAAACACAGCTTCTGATTATATCGATGTGATTTCTCATAAATACCCTTTCTGGAACCGTAGCCTCGGCGCTGATCACTTCATGCTTGCCTGTCATGATTGGGGTCCTGAGATTTCGTATGCTATTCCGTACCTATACAAGAATTCAATCCGGGCGTTATGCAATGCGAATACATCGGAGAAGTTCATTCCGACAAAGATGTTTCCATACCCGAAATCCTCCTCCCCAATGGCAATATGGAGGGACTACTAGGCGGTCCATCGCCTTCAAAGCGTTCGGTTTTAGTGTTTTATGCGGAGGGATACATGGTCCGATTAGGCCGATTCTGTTAGAGTATTGGGAGAATAAAGATAAAGATGTTCAAATCCATCAGTACTTACCGAATAACATATCGTATTATGGGATGATGAGAAAGAGTCGGTATTGTATATGTCCTAAGCGGAGTGAGGTTGCGAGTCCAAGAATGGTGGAGGCATTGTACATGGGGTGTGTACCTGTGCTGATTAAAGAAGGTTATGTTATTCCATTCAGTGATGTTTTGAATTGGAAGGCGTTTTCGGTTATAATTCCTGTTAAAGATATACCGAATTTGAAGAAAATACTGGAAGGGATACCGCAGAGGCAGTATATAAAGATGCAACGTAGAGGGATTCAAGTCAGAAGGCATTTTGAAATCAATTCTCCTCCGAAACGTTATGATGTTTTCCATATGATTCTTCATTCTATTTGGCTGAGGAGGCTTAATTTTAGGATTAATTAATGACCATGGTATATCATAATAAAGAGAAATGTTTGATGTGCCCGTATCATTACTTCTAACCTTTTGTTAGGCATAAGTATGTCTTTATTTCTTTAGTTTTGTGTAATATCATGTATCTTCCTATAAGTGTACGTATAAGCGTAAATTTGTCAATCGAATAATATTCAAAATTTCATAATTTTCTTTTGTTTGAATAATTTTGAAATTTGTAGCAGCACATGAATGGCACAAGCTCTTACAGTTAATAAAGATTTACGGTAAAATTAGGATTTTAGTCATTCTAACTTGCTTTATTTTGGATTTTAGTCATGCTCCTGCGCTCCTCAGCTCCGGTGAGGAAAATGATCCTTTAAGTTGGCTTTTTTTGGATTTTAGTCTATCCATGGAAATAGTGATTTAGCACGGAATCTTTAAAAACGCTACGCCAAAAAAAGCCTAGTTAGAGGACTATTTTTAAAATTAGGTCTTCTATCAATATTTCCAGTGGATAGGACTAAAATCCAAAAAAAAAAAAAAGCAAACTTAGAGAACCATTTTCCTCACCGGAGTAGGAACAAGACTAAAATCCAAAATAGGCCAAGTTAGAGGACTAAAATCCTAATTTTTAAGTTGTTAACTAACTACTTAAGTGATCTGGTTGTTATATAAGTGGAATGAGGGTGAGGAGAAGTGTTTTGGTTTTCAAAAATGATTAAGAAACTACCACTTGTCCACATACCTCCCTCGAATTTGCTTTTCTGTGGTGTCTGTTTTCTATTTTTTTTTTTATTAAATAAACAAAGTGTGGTTCGGTGTGTTTCTCGGTTACATTTTTATGTGGAAAAATCGATACCAGAATCCCTGTCCTTCGGTTTTAGGGTATAGAGGGGTACCGAGTATGCCATGAGAGAATTGGGCCGAGCTGGGCCAGCCAAGGGATTTGTGGTAGATAAAATGTTTAGGTTAATTAGAAATATCAACCCAAAATAATTAAACTACTTAGTTTAATCTATCATCTAATAAAAAAAATCATCTGGATTAGTTAACTTATTCAACCCCAAAAGAAATAATATCCTCACAATATCAGAATACAAAGCCTTTATTTAATTATGTATTATATCAAGTATACATTCACATAATTAAATACTGCTTTATAAAAACAATATCCATTTTCAAAAAAAAGGACAATATTCTGTTGCAATATTTATATAACATAATGTCTTATATGCTATACATGTGATAAAGACTTAAACTTATAAGATTTAATCAAAGGAAGTTAGGTTTTGAAAATTAATCAACACCACAAAATACTAAACATAATATTCGTGAATATTGAATTGTTTTTTTTTCCTCTAACTTATCTAAGTCTGATAGCAACTCTTTTTATAGTTTGAGCTAAGACTGAACAGAAAACCCAACAAACCAATTCAACCCAAAACTCAAACCAAATCAACTCGAAAACCCAAACCAATTGATACCTAAATTTTTTAGGCTGGGTTTGAACCGAACCAGAAACATTTTGGGTTGGTTTGGTTTTTTTTATTTTTTTTTTCGGGTTGACCCAACCCAACCCGATATTGGGTTGGTTTGGTTTTATTTTTTTTTTCGGGATGACCCAACCCAACCCGATATATATATATATATATATATATATATATATATATATATGTGTGCATTCCGTCTACAGTAAAATGGTGTTATCATATTCACGCTTATCACTTTATTTTCGATTTAAAATCTATGATTCTTTGACCTTTCTTCGGAAAAAATAATCCGTGTATGTTTTTTTATGTATGACTATTGGTCTATAATTATTATCTCTATATATTGTTGGACTTTTAATTATCAAACTTTAACGTTTTCTTTCCTAAAATTGTGTTTTTTTAACGATTATTGTTATGAACATATGGTATGGAACTCGAATTTCGATATATACATGTGTGGATTTTATAGCACAAAAGTTTTATTATAGATGAATGTTTTATGGATAAAAACCCGAAACGCAACCCAAACCAACTCATTGGGTTTTATAGTCATTTGGTTTGGGTTAGTTTTTTCTTAAACAAACCCGACACTATGTAAAAACCCTACCCAAGTCGACCCAACCCAACCAAACTCAACCCTAGTTTGAGCTCTTCAATTAGAGTTTAAGACTGTTTGAGATTCTAATCCATTCCATTTGAGTTGAATAATGCCCATTAAAACACAAAGTTACAATATATTGAAAAGCAATAGAATAAAGCTTCCTTTAAGTATGTAACAAGTTTGGAGCTTGGTTTGGAACATCGAATTTGAATCCAATGGCCAGACTTGGGACCAAAACAAAATTTCAGCAAATCATGCTTGGTTTTGTCCAATTTCAGCAAAATTTCGTACAAGATTTTAAAAGTTTAAGGATCGTAGTGTAGTTATTTTGTTAGGAATGATTTTTTTGACAAATGTGGTGCTTTATGTAGAAATGACAATCAAGTAATTATAATGTGGTGCATTGGTATAGGCAGCAATCAGTGTGGTGTATAAGATAGAATAATATATGTAGGTGTGGTACCCTTTAATTTGGATGTCAAGTAAAAATATTCCAGTTCCCTTAAAGCCTAAAAAAAAAGAAAGAAAAAAAAGAAAAAAAGAAATCATTATATGCAAATGGTTAAATTTCTCACTTTCTCAAAAGGGCGCTTAAATGTAGGTCGAATAACTACATTTAAACCTCGATAATTGAATAAATTTATTAAGTTGTTGAAGGAAAATACTATTATTGCGTCGCCGTGGCAACGTGACGATTATCTTTCGGTTATTATGTAACGTTCAAATCAGTATTTATCGCCATCAATGTAATCTGTGTTCACATCATGAATCGTGACCCTTATATAAAGGGATTATCTAAATGGAATGAGATACGCTTTTCTCCCACCTTTACTTTTACACGTTATCGCAAAAAAAAAAAAAAAAAAAAAAAAACCTAATTGAGCCGCCGCCGCCGCTTCGACCCGCCGCCGCCGCCTTGACCGCATGACGACTTTATCCATCAACGGCGATATCCCTTTGGTGAACAGATCTATCAATTCTCCAGTGAGCGGTATGCACAAAACTCTACCCGATCATCGATTATTTCGATATTAAGGTACTCTTATTGTTCATTTACATGCCAGTATCGGAGCCAACTTTCAACCATGTTTTTTGGCTTTGTTTTGGCATAATCGGCAATATATATTATTGCATCACGCTATCACATTTTTTGCTGGGTATCATGCTATCATTGTTTTGCTGTGTACCGATGATTAATGGAAAACCCATGCTGATTTTATTTTACTTTATTATCGGTACTCACTATAGGGATTAATAATCAATTAAAGTTTAAAGTCATGTCATTCATCTGGTAGGTATACTGATATTCATGCCTATTTGTTAAGTCGCATATATTGATCAACATATCTTGTGTATTGTTTCTGTATAATTATACAATCAATCGACGTGAGTTGCTGTAGATGGATTATTATTTATGCCTCATATCCATTATTATTGTGCAGCAGCTTCCATGGTCATTACGTATTAGGGTTTTATTTTTATTTTTATTTTTAAGGACCTGTAAAAATAAAATAAAACAAATTTTAGAAAAAAAAAAACCCAACAATTACGTCTCACAAATTGCCACGGGAAGCTTTAGAAGTATGACTGCTTATTAGGTTTGTGTTTATTATTATTTTTTTTTTATTTACTGTTCAAAAAAAAAAAAATATTGATAAAGCGGCGGCTGCAACAAAGAATTAGGGTTTAATGAGATATTTGTTTACCTGCTTACTCCTGTGCATTAAAAAAAAAAAAAAAAAAAAAAAAAAAAAAAAAAAAAAAAAAAACAAAAATAATAATAATGCAATTACGTTGCTGCCGCATTAATTGAGTGGTGTAGCAAATTACGTTTCCTTGTTTGTTTTATTATTATAATTTTATTTTTTTTTAATTTACTGTCAAAAAAAAAAAAATAAATAATAATAATTGTCGGCAGAAATTTATCCTAACAAATAGTAATAAACAATTGAACAAATAAGAAAAACGATTCACTCCTAATAAACAATCAATGGCCAATTTGATATGTATATGCATGTTGCCATGAAAAATGTTATGTGCTATGTTTGCCCGAAATTTCAAATTGAGCATAATAATTATATGTTGATTGCCTTATAAATAAGATTATATGTCATCCTATGATAAAGAAATTTCATAGGCGTTATATACTAAGTACAAAACAATCAATGTGATAAAGTATCTTCACAAAGCATCGAAAAATGAGTGACCGCTATGTACCATGGCATCGTGATCCAATTCACACTCTTGAAATTAATTATTGTGGATGTCTTATGACTACATAATTAATATGCTCTTCACTCTTGTTTATGTAGATGGTGATACAACTCGACCAATTTGAAATCTTGGACTCGGAATGAATTGAGTACCACCGCTGGGTTTGAGATGTGGAAATGGCCTTTGTTGCAAAGGACTACACTCTCACTATCAAAACACCCACCGACCCCCAGGGCGACGCACTCCATCGCTAAAGTAAAAGCAAATGCCCTAATGTTCTTGAGGCGACATATTGACTCACAGCTTACGCCGGGAGTACCTTGATTGAAAACACCCAAAGAAGCGTAGGATGCCCTGAGGGCGTTTTGGGAACATTCATGACACTTTACTCCCGTGAATCATGCCGCTCGGTGGAATGAAATCCGCTTGCTTGACTACAAAGGGTAGACCAATTCAACAAGGACATGTTGCGTCTTAGAAAGCACGTCTCAAATTCGTGGAAAGGAACTCACGAGAAGATGATATGATCCGAAGACTCTTTCCACTTTTTCCTACTTCAAAGACTTATACTAGCGAACGAAAGATAAAATTTTGAGTACGACAAGAAAAATATTACGACCTTTCACAAATTGATCAACATCTTTGCAAGTGGTCGAGCGGCATGATCAAGTTCTCATGAATAATAATGCCGGCACTGCTGGGACAAAGAAAATTCCCGAGGTTAACTATGGCAAGATGAAAGGTGGAAAGAACCCCAAAGAAAAGGGAGTTGGACGTCTTGAGCCTTACCCACGTGGAAACAATGCACCACGTGGAAAGGGACCTGGGGGCCGTAGTATGGGCCGTGGAGGTCCCACAATGTATGGCGCAGAAATGGTGGTGATGGTCCTAGTGGCCATGGTGGTCCTAAGGCTAAGGTGCAAAAGGCACCTAAGAACCCTCAAGAAAAAAGGAGAGAGTTGGAACCGAACCTTGCTATAGGTGTGGAGTTCTTGGGCATTGGTATAATACGCCGAGCAAGTAACAAAGTAGCGACCAATTACAAGAGGTATAGGGAATCTAGAGAACAAGAGGCCCACTATACGGAAGATGGAGGCAATGACACTCGATGTCAACCTCACAATTGCAGACTTCAATAGCAACAAGAACCCCGCTCACCAATGGATGTTCCGGACTTTGATTGATCTGCTTTGCTTACTTATTTATTTTTCCAAGAACATTGTGAAGGCGGAATGCCTTATTTTTTTAATTAGACTATTTTGGTCTTAAAGTTCATTTGAATAATGGTTTGTTGAATTGGATTTTGATGTACGAGACTTTTATTTTTGATTTTCGTTGGCCTATTAATAAATTTGGATTTTATTCAAGTATTGATTTTATTTACCAGTATATACATGGTTCGAAAATAGCACTATTAAGGTGTAAAGCAATACATCTACCATACAATAAACATATATATCGGGATGAAAAGCATATCATTCTATCTCCATCGAAAAACTCTAAAGAATATGAGTTATGTCTTCGACTTTTTAATCTCATCTAATTTAAATGTAGGAATGAATCGAGGAGAAATAGAGTGCTTAGCTGATAGTGGAACCACACACACTATCTTAAGGAATAGACAATTATTTGTCGAGTTAATTCCATGTAATTCATCTGTGACTACGATGATTGGATCATCACAAGTAATACAAGGGCGAGGAAATGCCACATTTTTGTTGCCTAACGGCACAACGATAAAGTCACAAACGCCTATATGCACCCAGAGCCAATCGAACCTTGTTAAGTTTCAAAGATATTCGTGCCAACGGTTATCATTTGGAAACTCACCGTGAGAATGGAACTGAATATTTGTATATTACCACAAATGAATGTGGAAGGAAACGCATACTAGAAAAGCTTATGAGTCAATCTAATGGATTATATATTACTACTATTCGGATTATTGAATCCTATGCTGTCACCAACAATGAAATTTGGGACACTGACTCATACAGGCTTTGGCATGATCGCCTAGGACACCCTGGTCGAGATATGATGATCCGTATTTTAAAGAACTCACACGGACATCCCTTCTTTCGAGGAAAAAACAAAATGGGACAAAAATCCGACACAATGCAAAGTGTCCAAAGTAGTGTTGTTTCAAAGCGACCATTGTCGTCAAGCACCGGATGAGTTATATCCTCTTCCTCATTGACCATTTCAAGGCACACCAATCATTTTGCAAAGCTCGCTCTTTAGCAAAAACAGGATCGAGACCTTCCTATGCTAAAGACATGAAACAAAACATTCCATTCTTACAAAGAATACAAGGTGATATATGTGGACCTATCCATCCAGAATGCGGGCCATTCAAGTATTTTATGGTTCTGGTGGATGCCTCGACACGCCGGGTCACATGTCGCATTATTGTCCACAAGGAATCTTGCATTTGCAAAACTCTTAGCACTGATTATACGTTTAAGGGCTCACCACCCCGATCACCCTATCAAGTCTATAAGGCTTGACAACGCCTGGAGAGTTCACATCAAAAGCATTTGATGATTATTGCATGTCTATCGGGATTGACGTAGAACATCCTGCACCCCGTGTGCATACACGTGAATGGTCTCGCAGAAGCCACCATCAAAAGGCTACGAGATGGTGGCCAGGGCATTGGTTATGCGCACCAACTTGCCTCTATCCGCTTGGGGTTATGCAATATTGCACGCAGACTTTACTTATTCGTTTCGGACCACCGCTAGCCAACCATTTTCTGCGTACCGTTTGGTTCTTTGGATATGAGCCTGATATTTCACACTTACGCATATTTGGTTGTGCAAAGATATGTGCCTATTGCGCCTCCACAAACGCACTAAAATGGGTCCTCGAGACGATTAGGTATTTATGTTGGTTATGAATCCCCAACTATTATCCGCTATTTGGAACCTTTGACAGGCGATCTATTTACCGCAAGATTTGCGGATTGTCACTTTGATGAGACTGTCTTCCCGTCGTTAGGGGGAGATAAGAAAAAGGATTTTCTAAGGGAACGAGCAGAATTGTCGTGGTTTGTCCCCACTCAGTCTCATTTTGATCCCCGTACCTCACAAAGTGAAAGTGAAGTGCAAAGAATACTTAATCTTCAGAACGTAGCAGATTCGATGCCTGATGCGTTCTCTGATATTGCTAAAGTGACAAGATCACATATACCACCGCAAGCGTGCTCGCAAGGTTAGAAGTCCCCAAAAAGGGCACAATGTCAGTAGCTAAAGGCATTGCGACCACACTTAGTGGAGGTGTGGATGAGGCCGTGGCTGCCCAAAGGAAGAGGGGGAGACCACTTGGTTCGACTGATACTCACCCAAGGAAGAAGAGGGCGAGTAAGGCACAATCCGACCCATTAATCATCAATGTAGAGCATCCCTCTCATGAGATTATCTCTGATTACAGTTATGTCCATGAATCAATACTTGGAGGACGCTCCGATGTTTGAATTGGTTCCAGAGAACAAAGAAATCTCAATGGATTATGAGAGTGCATACGAGTTGATGGAAAGATCTTCCATGCACATTGATGATATATTTGCATATCTTGTTGCTCAAGAAATCATAGAGAGCACGATGATGTCGAACCACGCCTCATTGCGAGAATGTCAACAAAGAGCGATTGGCCTTAATGGAAAGAAGCAATCCAGCAGAACTAGATTCTCGACAAAGAGGCAGTATTTGGTCCGGTAGTGCTAACCCCACCAAGTGTAAAGCACTGTAGGACATAAATGGGTATTTGTCGTAAAAAGCGTAATGAGAAGAATGAAGTCCTAAGGTACAAGGCTCGCCTTGTGGCGCAAGGTTTCTCACAACGCATACTGGAATTGACTATGAGGAGACATACTCTCTGTAATGGATGTAATAACTTTCCGTTACCTAGTTAGTTTAGTTGTTTCGAAGGATTGGAAATGCAGACTCATGGATGTGGTTACAAAGATATCTCTATGGGGATCTTGATTCGAGATATACATGAAAGTGCTCGATGGTCTTTCATTGCCCAAGTCAAGTGACTCTAAACCACGGAGTGCGTTTGCAATCAGATTAAACGCTCACTTTACGGATTAAAACAATCCGGGCGGATGTGGTATACCCGCCTAAGTGACTACTTGATTGGGAAGGGATATAAGAATGATGAACTATGCCCCTGCGTATTCATAAAGAAAACAAGTTCCGGATTTGCAATTGTAGCAGTATATGTCGATGATATGAACATAATAGGTACTCTTAATGAAATAAGAGAAACCGCGAGCTATTTGAAATCCGAATTTGAGATGAAAGATCTTGGGAAAACTCGGTTTTGTCTAGGCCTTGAACTAGAACACCGAGCTTGTGGAATACTTATCCACCAGTCTGCATATGTCCAAAAGATGCTCAGGCGATTTAATATGGACAAAGTGCACCCTGTTAGCACTCCCATGATCGGTCGAAGTTTGGACATAAAGAAAGATCCATTTCGTCCAAAGGAAGATGACGAAGAGCTATTGGAGTGAAATTCCCTACTTAAGTGCAATAGGCGCATTATTGTATTTAGCTCAATGTACTCGACCAGATATTGCATTCTCAGTGAACTTGTTAGCTAGATTCAGCTCCGCGCCAACGCAGCGTCATTGGAATGGTATTAAAAACATATTTCGATACCTAAAAGGAACCATTGACTTGGGCCTATTTTTTCCCTACACAAAGACAAGAGGGACCGTAAATGAAAATACAACTCCTAAAGAAAACGTCGACAGCGAAATCGCCACCCCCTACTCTGAAACCCCAAACAATGTATTAGTTGGGTTTGCAGACTGGTATCTATATCGACCCACATAAAGGTCGTTCCCAAACCGGTTATGTATTTACCATTGGGAACACGGCGATATCTTGGAGATCAACCAAGCAAAGTCTTGTGGCTACCTCCTCGAACCACTCTCGAGATTATTGCTCTACATGAGGCGGTTCGTGAGTGTATATGGTTAAGGTCCATCATTACACATATTCGAGGACGGTGGTTTAAGTTCCACCATCGAAGAGCCCACTTGCATTTATGAAGATAATGCGACTTGCATCGAGCAGATGAAGCTTGGTTATATCAAGGGTGACAACACAAAACACATATCACCAAAGTTTTTCTATAACCCGGCAACAACAAGCTCTCCTCAAGATTCAAGTGAGTCAAGTAAGGTGCGAGGAGAATGTGGCAGATTTGTTTACCAAGTCACCGCTAAAGCAATATTTGAGGAACATGTGAAAAATATAGGAATGCGAAGGCTTTCAAAGCTTCCTTGATCGGTGTAAGGATCGGGGGAGATATAGACCTCGTGGGAGTCTAATACACATGTTATCCTTAAAGATTAAAGGTGCGTTGTGCTCTTTTCCTTTGACCAAGTTTTATTTTGTCCCACCTGGGTTTTGTTACTTGGCAAGGTTTTTAACGAGGCAACGATCCATGCACCATTTCGCTTTGACTTGGCACAAGGGGAGTGTTGAAGGAAAATACTATTATGTGCCTTCGTCAAAGCCAATGACGATTATCTTCGGTTATTATGTAACGTTCAATCAAGATTTATTGCCATCAATGTAATCTGTGTTCACATTGTAACCGTGACCCTATATAAAGGATTATCTAATGGAATGAGATACGCTTTTTCTCCCACCTTTACTTTTACACGTTATCGGACACGACGAGAAAAAAAAAAAAAAACCTAATTGAGCCGCCGCCGCCTCGCCCTACCTCGCCGCCGCGCCGCTTGACCGCCGAACGACTTTATCCATCAACGGCGATATCCCTTTGGTGAACAGATCTATCAATTCTCCGTTGAACGGTATGCACAAAAACTCTACCCGATCATCGATTATTTTCGATATTAAGGTACTCTTATTGTTCATTTACATGTGGTATCGGAGCCAACTTTCAACCATGTTTTTGGCTTTGTTTTGGCATAATCGGCAATATATATTATTGCATCACGCTATCACATTTTTTTGGGTATCATGCTATCATTGTTTTTCGTGTGTACCGATGATTAATGGAAAACCCATGCTGATTTTATTTTACTTTATTATCGGTACTCACTATAGGGATTAATAATCAATTAAAGTTTAAAGTCATGTCATTCATCCTGGTAGGTATATTGATATTCATGCCTATTTGTTAAGTCGCATATATTGATCAACATATCTTGTGTATTGTTTCTGTATAATTATACAATCAATCGACGTGAGTTGCTGTAGATGGATTATTATTTATGCCTCATATCCATTATTATTGTGCAGCAGCTTCCATGGTCATTACGTATTAGGGTTTTTATTTTTATTTTTTATTTTTAAGGACCTGTAAAAATAAAATAAAACAAATTTTAGAAAAAAAAAAAACCCAACAATTACGTCTCACAAATTGCCACGGGAAGCTTTAGAAGTATGACTGCTTATTAGGTTTGTGTTTATTATTATTTTTTTATTTACTGTTCAAAAAAAAAAAAAAAAATATTGATAAAGCGGCGGCTGCAACAAAGAATTAGGGTTTAATGAGATATTTGTTTACCTGCTTACTCCTGTGCATTAAAAAAAAAAAAAAAAAAAAAAAAAAAAAATAATAATAATGCAATTACGTTGCTGCCGCATTAATTGAGTGGTGTAGCAAATTACGTTTCCTTGTTTGTTTTATTATTATAATTTTATTTTTTTTTAATTTACTGTCAAAAAAAAAAAAAAAAAAATAAATAATAATAATTGTCGGCAGAAATTTATCCTAACAAATAGTAATAAACAATTGAACAAATAAGAAAAACGATTCACTCCTAATAAACAATCAATGGCCAATTTGATATGTATATGCATGTTGCCATGAAAAATGTTATGTGCTATGTTTGCCCGAAATTTCAAATTGAGCATAATAATTATATGTTGATTGCCTTATAAATAAGATTATATGTCATCCTATGATAAAGAAATTTCATAAAGCGTTATATACTAAGTACAAAACAATCAATGTGATAAAGTATCTTCACAAAGCATCGAAAAAATGAGTGACCCTACCCAAGTCGACCCAACCCAACCAAACTCAACCCTAGTTTGAGCTCTTCAATTAGAGTTTAAGACTGTTTGAGATTCTAATCCATTCCATTTGAGTTGAATAATGCCCATTAAAACACAAAGTTACAATATATTGAAAAGCAATAGAATAAAGCTTCCTTTAAGTATGTAACAAGTTTGGAGCTTGGTTTGGAACATCGAATTTGAATCCAATGGCCAGACTTGGGACCAAAACAAAATTTCAGCAAATCATGCTTGGTTTTGTCCAATTTCAGCAAAATTTCGTACAAGATTTTAAAAGTTTAAGGATCGTAGTGTAGTTATTTTGTTAGGAATGATTTTTTTGACAAATGTGGTGCTTTATGTAGAAATGACAATCAAGTAATTATAATGTGGTGCATTGGTATAGGCAGCAATCAGTGTGGTGTATAAGATAGAATAATATATGTAGGTGTGGTACCCTTTAATTTGGATGTCAAGTAAAAATATTCCAGTTCCCTTAAAGCCTAAAAAAAAGAAAGAAAAAAAAGAAAAAAGAAATCATTATATGCAAATGGTTAAATTTCTCACTTTCTCAAAAGGGCGCTTAAATGTAGGTCGAATAACTACATTTAAACCTCAATAATTGAATAAATTGATCTATTATTTTCTTCTGTGTTGATTTTGTTCATTGGCCGTGCAAGAGAGAGATGGGAACACCTTTATTCTATTGCTTTTCAATACATTGTAACTCTGTGTTTTGAAATGTTATGGTTTACAAAACAGAACTTTATCGCTTCAGCGGGGCCAAAATTTACCCTGGTAGGGGCATCAGGTTCATTCGTTCAGATTCTCAGGTAATTCTCTTTGAAATATTAAAGTTCTTAGGACTTTTTTATTTAGCATGTTTATGTTGGAGTAGTAATTCAAATTTGTACATTGGCCTAGTGATGCTCATCTGGAGTATTCTGTATGGGAAAAATTGAATGTAGAAAAAAAGGAGATTAATTATTATTTTTTTGGCATTTGAAATTGTCTAGATAATGGGTTTGTGGGTGGAAGGCAGCGGCCAGGTGGTAATGGATTTACAACAGATTGTAGAGGCTTGTCCAAGTTATGCCTGACAGTGTTTGATGTGTATGTGTTGCCTGTATTTCACACTATTGTTTTATCAGGTCTTTCTGTTTCTCAATTCAAAATGCAAGCGGTACTTCCACATAAATCGTCAAGCCGTCAAAACTCACAGACTGACTATATGTACGGGAAACAACATAAGAAGGTAGGAACTTTTTCGTCAATTAATTTCTCGTGATCTTCTAAGCTTTTGTTTACATAGTATTAAGTGGTTTATTTGTTTAGAGGGTAGGAAAAGACGTGTCTTGTGGACACAAAACATGAACATCAGGCCAGACCACCCTATTGTCTTCTCGCTTCTTGCCTTATGCCTGTCTTTGGTCTCATCTTTACACATAAAGTGAGCTTAATGTAAATTTGTGTTTTAACACAGGATGTTGCTCAAGAGGCCGTGAAGAAGAGGAGGCGTGCTACCAAGAAACCGTATTCCAGGTCTATTGTTGGTGCTACTTTGGAAGTTATTCAAAAGAAAAGAACTGAGAAACTGAAGTGAGAGATCTTTGCAAGAGAGGCTGCACTAAGGTTAGGTATCCGTGCTTCTCTGTATACTTGGTTGATTGATGGCTGTTTATTGAATATATCGTATGTGTCCTGAATAACATTCATTTGGTGAATCCATGGTGTGGAATATTCATTTTAGAGTTCGGTGTTACAGTCTTTATATTGACAAGTATGTCTGATAAGCTATACAAATTGATATTGATAGAGAGATTAAAGAGAGGATCAAGAAGACAAAAGATGAAAAGAAAGCAAAGAAAGCAGAAGTAGTAGCCAAGTCTCAAAAGTCTGGTAAGGGGAATGTCCCGAAGGGCGGTGCACAAAAAGGACCTAAGCTTGGAGGTGGAGGTGGAAAACGCTGATTCTCTTCTTTTCTATTGGTTTTTATTATTACCTTTTCCATATTAAGGACACTGTTGAATTTTTGAATTTGCGTTATCGTTTTTGCGAGGAAATATCATACTAATAGACTCAGTTTTGAATATTTTGATTCTGGATGTTCTAACTTTTGCCTGGACCTGATGGTCTTTCAGTTTACTCCCTTTGCATATGCTATATTTTTTCTTCTTTGTTTGGTATACTATTATAAGAAATTAAACCAACATAGACCCTCAACAACAACAATAAAGAGATGGGGTGACAAATTAAATAGTCATGCCTTGCTTTATCACAGTTTGGTATGAACCGGATATTTTTATTATAAGCAAAAACTGTACAAGGCTGTACAACAGAGAGCAAAGTGCATAATTACAACAGGAACCAAAATAGACACTAAGGCCAAGCTTGTCTAAGTTCACGCATTTTGCGTATTCATTGGAAATGCCGTTGTTGGGGGTCTTTGGACACCGTTCTGATGAAATTCTTCATTACGCCAGTACCAAATGCTAAAGATGAGCTCCCGAAAGAGGAAACGCCAAAACTCGATGGTATCATGTTTAAGCATATTCACATCAAGGCACAAGTCGATCCAGCTCGGTATAACAGCTATTGAAATGAAATCATACCAATACGTTTGGTGTATCACCCCTTTCCAAATTTTTCTAACCATCGTACAATTGAGTGCTTTGCTTTGCTATCTTTACTTTGCAATACATAGGATAACAACTTCTAGTTCGAATAATCTACAACTAATTTTGTAGATACAATTGTTATTGAATTATCAATCTTGTGCAAAAGTGAAACAACGTTTAGATCAACTTAACATAACAATCTCATAATTCCTTGTCTATCTTGAAATTGATCTAAGTAACTAAAAGTGATATAAAGCCGATCTCCAAGTTAAACTTAGGATTTTCATGTTAACTGGCTATAGATCTTACGCCCAATTTGGTTTACCTTATTCCAAGTGTCGGAAACTCTGTTATAATGTAAAAGGTTTTAAACTAAGTTTTTAAAGTCAAAGAAAAAGTTTTTTAAAATCTCAATACTCCAATCAAGTCTATTGTACTTTGCAGGGCCGGCCCTCGTTTTTTTGTTGTTGTTAAAACCAAGTCCCCGAATTGGGCCTTTTAGTTGAAGTTGTTTTTTTTATCGTTACATATTTTTTCATAAATAAATATTTTGGTTATCGGTTGCATACGAGTTTCCGTACGAATTAATGTTATCGCAACGAAGCGGGTTCGACTCGCTTGATCAGTCGAGAAGCAGCGTCCCTTCTTAGGGTCGATGGGGCGGCGCCAATTCATTGGGGGTTGGGGCACGCCGCCCAAACCTAAACCAATGCATGCATCAGTTCATGAAGGGATATGCATTTTCAGATACATGCATTTTTGAACAGATATGTACTTACCCTTTCGTGTAAGGGTTGCATGCTTTCATCCGGTGTACAGTGACAACCCTACCCTTTCGTGCAAGGAGTACCTCCATTCGTTTATGGGGTACTTGCAAACCTATAAAAGACATAAGTATGCAGACGGAAATTCATAAGTTTGACAGCATCATTAGAAAAACTTTGAGTGTCCTCGGGTTTGATTCAAACAAGTCACTGTTTGAATCAAACAAGTCACTGTTTGAATCAAACACCCCCATAGTATCCTGAAAGAGATTTTCATTTGATCCCTTAGTGACAAATCGTGTGGGACTAAACATCTCTTAAAAGACAGCGTTATTAACGTGCCTTGGAGTTTCTAATTCTCTGTCAAATCTTAAGTACTACATTTTTTTCCAACACTTATCGTGTTTTTAACATCTGTAAATACTAAAAATTAATAAAATTTGTTTGTATGTCTAATTTTTGTTTTGGGCCAAGTAATTTTTTTTGACCTTTATCAATTGGAGTAAAAAAAATTGGGCATTTATCAAAAGAAAAATTAACATATTATATTAGGTTGGATTGGATTAAATCTACACGGTTTTTTTTTTTCTTTTAGCGAAACAGGTACTGTTGGGCCCTCCGACACCGTTAGGCTTAAGACCCGGGTCTCGCCGGCCTCACTATAGGGCCGGCCCTGGTACTTTGAAAGTCATAATGGATGGTAATATTATCTCGATATAAGCTATGCTCACCATACAAATTCTTCAACCACAAAGCTTCTTTGACTACCTCAGTCATTGCCAGATACTTTGCTTCAGTGGTAGACAAAGAAACAATATGTTTTAACGTAGATTTCCATCAAACAACATAATTTCAAATACAAAATACATAGCTAGTGATAGATCTTTTGTCAATATTAGCTACGTGATCCGAATCCACAAAAACAACCAATGTGCCCGAATTTATGTCAAACTCCAAATACGTGTTTGAAGTACCACATAAATAACTGAGAATCTATTTCACCATCTACCAATGAGTTTTTCCTGGACAAGACATAAATCTTCCAACCACACTAACTGCATGTGAAATATCTGGACGTGTGCAAAGTATGACATACATAAGGCTGTTGACTGCAATCGATTATGGAACATTCTTCATAAACCTCTTCTCTTCATCTAATTTTGGTGACTAAGTAAACAATAATTTTTAATTGACTAGCAAAGAGAGTGCCAACAGGTTTTACATTTTTCATGCGAACTCCCGTCAAGACATTTTAAATACAACTCTTCTATGTTAGGTATAACTTGCAATCTTCACAAATCCTTTTGATCTCCACGTTTAGGTGCCTTCATCTCAAACTCACTAGTGACTACTCAACAAATTTTTCAAAGAGTGAATATCTGACTGATTCTTGGCAGCAATGTGCACATCATCAACATAACACAACAAATAAATAAACGATGCTTCATCTAACTTCTGAAAATATACACAGCTATCATGCACGCTCCTTGAGTATCCATGAATCAACAAAAGAAATTCAAATCTCTTATATTACTGTGTTGGAAATTGCATAAGTCCATACAATGATTTCTTCAACAAACAAACATGGCCTTCTTTACCTTCAATTTCAAAACTCTAGGGTTGCCTCAGAATGATTTTCTCCTCTAGCTCACCATGTATGAAAGTTGTCTTAACATCATGTTGCTCCAACACGAAATCATACATGTCCATCAAAGCAAGAAAGACACAAATGAAACAATGTTTAAAACACATGTGAAAAACATTATTATAATCAACACCTTGTACCTGATCAAGCCTCTTTCTACTAAACGCGTCTTGTATATTGCATATCCAACCTCTGGTGTGCCTTCTTTCTTTTTAAAGACCCACATACAGTCAATGTTTGCTTTCCCATAAGCGGCTTCAAAAGTACCCAAGTGATATTCTTCGGGAGAGATTTGAATTCTTCATTCATTGCGACCAACCACTTAGATGACTCAACACCTGAACAACCTCTGAATATGTAGACCGCTCTCCACCTTCGTTGGTTTTTTTGTGCAATATGAAGAGCGTATGAAAATTAATCATTATTCTTATGTGGCGGTCTTATCTCTCTTTTGGGTTTGTCAATGGCTATATACATAATAATCTTTCTCTCTTTCTTCAGTTTGATTTAAAATGCCTCATGAATTTTAATGAGTGCTTGAACTGGCTGTTAGGCATCATGTCTAACTTTAAACTCCACCCGTTTTGACATATCATCACCTCTATATGCATCAGAAATACTAGACGACTCTCTTTTCAGAAATGTAACATCTCATCTGATCACGAAATTGGTTTAATCAATACACTACAAACGATATCCCTTGACTCCAAATGCATACCCAAGAAATATGCATTTCTTAGCTTGAAGTTCTAATTTCATTCACTAACATGCATGCATATATACAGGACATCCAACTATCTTGAATTTGGAGAAATCATTAGAAGTATCTATTGAAGATATTATCAATGGATAAATATTTAGTTGATTATTTGAATTATTTTGAATATTATTTGATTTATCTTGTACTTGTTCTCCATGACAATGAGTACTATAAAATACCGCTTGAACCAGAACTATTGAATCAATGAAAAATATCTTTTACTATTGTCAATAGTATCTGATTAAAGTTCCTCAGGAGTCTTAAACTCAATAGATGCTGAAGGTGACCAATTAATTATATAACAAGCTGTGGAAACTACATATGTTAAATAAACCATTGATAAATCAGCATTTGAAATCATACATCGAGCTCTCTTTGAAATTGTTCAATTCATGTGTTCTACAACGCCATTTTGTTGATGAGTCTCTCTAACCGTGCGATGGCGAAAAATGCCTTCACTTTCATAAAACTGATTAAATTCGCCTGCGCAGAATTTCAAGTCATTATCTGTTCTAAGCCGCTTAATATGTTTCCATTTCTGCTTTTCAGTCAAAGCTTTCAAATTATTGATGTTTTAGAAAACATCATTCATTTGTTTCCGAAAGAAAACCCAAATTTTTCTCGAATGATCATCAATAAATGACAACATAAATCTGGAACCTCCTTCTGATGAAACAAGAGATGGCCTTTCAAGATCTGACTGAATATAATCCAAAGTCTCTTTTGTTCTGTGAATTGCTGAAGACTTAAAAATGATACGCTTCGACTTCCCAAAAATGCAATGCTCATAGAATTCCAACTTCCTAGTATGATGTCCACCCAAACGACCCTTTCTGGTTAACATAGATAGACCCTTTTTGTTCTTGTGCCCAAGACGCATATGCTATAGCTTCATAGTATTTGCTTCTAAAGATGATGTAGAAACTACATGTCCTTATAACTGTAGATCCTTGTATAGTGTACAAACTGCCATACCAACAAGTTTCCATCACAACAAGAGCACCTTTAAGAACTTTCAAAACTCCATCTTCACCGGTGTACATATAACCAAGAGCCTTAAGTGTGTTGTGATGGTGGATTTTTCGATGATTAAGAGCTAAATGTTGAAGAAGGAGGAAGGACAATGAAGCAGAAGAAGGAAAGTGTGATTTTTTATTTTTATTTTTTTAAACTAGAAAATTGGAGATGGTATTGCGTTTTTGCAATGAGTGAATCACTCCCTTGCTTGCTCTTATACCATATTGAAGTGAATAATCATTTGATTTCCATAGGTTTTCAGTAATTACAATTGTGGTACTTATAGTGCAATTATAATGAGAATGCAATGAATGCGCGCTGAGATTACTATATAATTACAAGTGATTACAAAATGATTATAGGGATATTCTGATCCTGTAGAATATTCTCAACACTCCCATTCCCAAGCAACATAATATCGAATCGAACTTTTCAAAATAATACTACTCCCTCCGTTTTTTTTAACTGTCACATTTGATATAACTTTTTGGATGAACCTGATCACTTTTTAGCTTAAAGTGAGTCATTTTTTGGATGAACCTGGACATCAAAGTGACAGTTACAAAAAAAACGGAGATTACTTAGTAACCATTACATGGACTAATTTCAAAGTTCAAACAACCAAAGCCATGGTACCCGTTTGTTAGAGAAAAACATGAATGATACCTCTTAACGACACAAAAATAAATGACGAAAGAATATGACAAAACACCAAAATTATGTGGTTTGGGCATTTGATACGTCCACGGGCGAAAAAAATATTACTATATCGAAAAATAAAAAATAAAAATCCCGTAAAGTCAAAAGATTAAAGACAAAATTAGGCTAAGGCTATGAGAGTTTAATTTATGCGGTACATCTTAGAACAAAAGGCTAAAGGCCTATTTAAATAGGAGGTCTTTGTTTGTACCACTGCCGATCTACCGTGTATCACACTATTTGTGCATCAGAGTAGAATCGACCCTGTGAAAGTCGAATGTGCAAGGCAACATTCAACCTTCCCAGTGTCAATTCTAATTTGACAGTGCAGAAATGTTGCATTGTACATTCGAATTTCACATTATCGATTCGATGAAAATTATGTGGTGCACCAATAGGTGTTGGACAATGAGTAGATGAACTGTCATGCGAGTAAATGCCATCTTTAAATAAACCAAAGTCGGCTGCTTCTCCTACACTTGTGATGTGGGACGTTGACCCCTGAACTTCAACAAATTTTATTAGCTGCAATCAGCAAAATAAGCCAAAAGTATATGAGATGACGAAGAAACGCCCAATTCCACATGTCTTACAAGTTTAAGACCTTCTCGACTTAATAAACATATAGTGATATTAACTTGTTTTTTAACAAAAGAGAAAGAGATTAAGATCGAGTAATGATACGGACACAACGGGTGACATAACCATCATCTACATCTTTGATCATGGTGTATGATCTATTGATCATGATGTTAACCATCACAATCAAGGGTGTAGATAGTGATTGTGTCACTCGTTGTGTTTCACAGGTTGTGTGCTCGTATCATTGCTCGAAAGAAGTTAAAGACAAAAGCAAGCAAACGGTTCTTGCAATCTTAGTAATAATTTGTTATGTGTAGTGTCCGAAAGACAATTATGTAATTGTTTTAGGACAGAATTAATAATTCATCTTATTATATGCATTTATGTTTATAATTAAGACACAACTAAAAACCCTAAGTATCTCGTTTATGTAATCACATAACTCAGTGTATGGCTATACACAAGAGGATTGAGTTAGTATGATGTACTTAAAATTAACATAGTCCGTAGCATTGATTAATCTGAGTACGGGTCTCATGATTAATATGCTAATAATGCGCCCTAACACTTTACGGTGTGTGGTCTCATCCGATTTATCGGTAATTGGGGTACCTAGTGGGGCATTTATATATGATGATAATCATATAGGGTGGACCGATTTAATTTGAGTTCTCGATATAATTCCGTAATCGAGAAGTCTTATCGAATCACAAGATGATCATATATGGATTAATCTCAATCTCGAGGTGATCTGAGATAAGCCGCTTAGACTAGGGTAGGGTTTGATGTGTTAGTAAGGATCACTTGGCAAGATGTGGTCCAACACTTCTCGTTGGCTCTATTCTCGGGATGAGTGAGTAGTCTCGTGCTATCACCGATATGGAATCCATTCCTTCCTCGGGAAGAAGTAGATGCACAGCCTCCTTATTTGTTAGCCCTAAGAAAATGATCGATCCCGGGAGTTCATGTTAGACTAATTAGCTACTAGTCCGGTATGTGAACTAATTGATCACTAGGGGGTTAATGGTAAATAAGGACAAGATGTTTCGAGAAGGGTTTACGGAAATATCCCGACTCGAAATGAACAGTCTATGGAGGATTTATCCGTATGTAATGATTATATCAGTGGACGCTTATCAACTCATGGTTGAGTGTAAGTTATCTATATTCGGCAGGGTTCAGTTTTGGGTTTATGGTGGTGTAATCCCGGAATTAATAGATTGAATATTATTGTTAGGTCTGACGGATAATATTATTTAATTTATTGTAGCTACTGAATATGGGTCCATGGTCCCCGACATGGCTCCTAATATAGCATATAGGTTTTCTCATCGTTTCACCTCAATTATGATATTAAATAGTTGGATTGGACTATTTAATTGATATGTGGATTAATTGTTTAGTTGGACTAGATAATTAAATAAATGGAAAAGAAATTTTTCGTGAACTCGGCCCAAAATAATGAAACATGCGTGTGACCTAAATTTGTTTTAGGGTGGGGCGCATTTTTTAATTGTTATTTATTAGGAAATTAGTTTCCTTAATAAATAATAAGACATGTGATTAAATTATTTATGTGTTAAATAATTTAAGGAAAAGAAAATCTTTTGTATATCCTTATTAATTTGGGAATATTCTAGATTTATCTTTTTAAAGGAAAATGATTAATATGATTGATTTTGTATTAATTAATTAATCATTGGAGGACAAGGATTACTCTCCTATATAAAGAGAGTTCTCCCAAGCCAATATCATCATCACAAAAGTCGAAATATTGGGAGTATTGGAGCTTAGAATTTTCGGCTCCTATACTTGGGTTCGAGTTTTAGAAAATCTTCGGGTTTTTCTAAGGTAGCATATCGAGGAGGTCAAGCGGCTTGAATCACCATCCACTTGGTGTTGCTTGGAGATACACGCCGGAAGACGGTGGCTTCTCAATTCTTGGATCTTGGATCTCTGATTGTTCTAGACGTTTATTCACAATAAACCGGTAAGCAATCTAACCCCCTCGTAGGATTATATCTATTTATTTATGTATTTTGGTTGTTAGATCTAGATCTTGTACTTTCCGCTGCGTAATCGGGTGGATCTTTGATCCATCCGGCGATATTAGATCCTACAAGTGGTAGCAGAGCCTTTGATCTATCAATCAAAGTATGTGAATTTTAGATCTAAGGAGTGGAATATCATGTGTAGATTGCTTTATTTTTTTTTTTTTTTTATGAATCGAAAATATCATGTATGTATGCCTTTGTGATTGTTGTGGTTGAAGAGATGAATTGGGGTTTGTATTGTTTACCCGTAGATCTATTTTGTAGCTCTTTTGATTAGTATCAATTGAGCATATGATGTGTAATTTATTTTATGTCATGCAAAAAAATTGTAAAATGTAGTACCTTTTGTATTTATTTTTGGTTCCGGGTTCGAGGCACGAAGATCGTGGTGTTAAAGATCAAGAAGGTAAAACGGAGGAAGCCGAATTGTTTATTTTAATTAAACTGATTCTTGGCAATTTTTCTTGTTTGCGGCAGCAATCACTTTTTGACCTAATTTTTTTGTTGGCCGCAAGGCCTATTGTTAATAAAAAAAAAAAAAAAAAAAATTTGCATAACAGCCGTAATAATAATAGATAAATAAAAAATCCTATTTTTTTTTTTTGATGAGTTTTGCCGAGAAGCTTTAAAAAAAAAGTTTTTTAAAAACAATTATTAATATAAATATATTTTAAATATATTAGTATATTATGGCCTCATCTCCTCGTCATTCGTGGTTCGTGTCAAGAACGAAGCTTTGAAGATCCGGAAGATTTGAAGATCAAGACTCGAAGATTAGATTAGTTTTACTTTTCCTTAGAAAATAGGTTAGTCGGGGGTACCAACGATCCATCTCGGTGTTTAATTTTTTCGTTTATTATTTCGTGTATGATCGAAATTATGTGATAGAACCGGAAAATTGCCATGACATGCATCATATCATGATTCCACTACAATGCATACATGTAGCTAGTTTATTTCGAATAAATTAGGCATGTATAACTCGTATAATTAGTTAAAAAGCTTATTTAATTAATATGTGGTACTTAATTAATTAAGCAACTAATTATTAAAAACCGAGGAACCGGGTTTTGTCAATCGTTACGATTTTAGTGATGGATTCTCGGTGAATCCCACTTAGATAAATCGTTGAGTTTTCGGTGAACCTACTTTAAGCGTAAACGAGATTACGCTTTGGTTGACAACTTAGAAATCGGAAAATCATTGTACACGGGTTCGGAAATGGTCTAACCATGGTTGAGCGAGTTCAACCGAGCTTCGGCTCGATCGACTCCCCACCACGTGTGATGTACGTTACAGTGGTTCGACAAGACTTAGCATAGCCGATAAGCCTTCGGGCTAAACGGGGCTTCTCTTGCCGGATCAGCCTGAACTGTCACATATGTTCCAACGAATAAGACGGCGTAGGCTTGCCTACATAACCGACCTCGCTCGAGTACTTTGATTTATTGTTTCTTATTGTCAAGACCGAAACCGTAATTAGTAAACCCACCACTTTTTCAAATTATTGAGTGGGATCGGGGAAGGCGACAGCCGACTCCACAACCTCTACTATAGGTGCAAGCACGTGAGAGAAGGGTGACGCCTCGTGCCGCTTTGATTCCGGCCCCCTAAGGATTGTGCTCACCCCTATCAAAATTCCAGGCTTGGTCTCCGAAAGGATAGGATTTTGGGTACTCGTTGGGTCACTGTCCGACCCTAAATGCGGCATACTCGGGGCGTACTTTGAGATCTGATATAGTAGGTCATACTCTTTGTGGATATTTTCGAAATATCTAGGCTAGAAAAAGGAAGGTAATCAATGATTGAGGCCCGGGATGTCTGATTCCCATGAGATGTTCGATTCTCGAAGCTTAATCATTGAGAGAGATTGTCTCAGTTTAACCGTCATCGTGCTGATACCGACCCTAAAGGCGGCGGTACGACGCGAGGTTAAATCCTTGGAATGGTAGGGTAAACTTTTTATAGTTTATTATTCCTAAAATAAAAATCTAGTAGTGAAATTTTAATTTTTGAATTTAACTTTCTGTCATGTTTATTTTACAACTATATCTCTAGGCTACTAAACTGTTAGTAATAGGACTTCATTAAAAATGTAGAGAGTAACAAGTACGTTGTAATTATCAAAAGAATGCAGTTAATTTTTCGGAAGAGATTTTTCCTTGAGCCTTTAAAAACTTAAGTGACATAGTATAGGTATGTCACGGATGTCACTCGTGTTGAACGAGAGACGACCATACTTAGTTTACAAAAGATGATATAGGACTATCAGACAAATTCATTTAGTGAATTTTAAAAGTGTAATTACACAACAAATTTCTAATTGAAAAAATTGGAAAATCATATACATAAGGCGTTGCTAGTTAGACGGTATTTGGAACCGATAAACTAGTGGGAGCCTTAGCCTTATGATTTGTTGTTTTTCTGAATCATTAACAATGTGTAATAGACTACACAGGAGTTTCTCCATTTATCGGAAAAACAAGAATAAAGCGTTACTAGTAAGACAATATTTGGATCTGATAAACTAGTGGGAGCTTAGTTCTGGAGATTTTATAATCTTTGAAACATCATGAACACAGCATTGCTAGTTAGACAGTATTTGGAACTGATAAACTAGTGGGAGCTTAGTTCTAGGTGATGTTCTAATCTTTGAAAAATCATAAATACAAAGTGTTGCTAGTTAGACGGTATTTTGAACCGATAAACTAGTGGGAGCTTTGGTCTAATGATTTGACGATTAAAAAAATCGATAGTCCAAGCAAGTAACACTGAACATCCCACAGTTCAAGAGTAGTGTCTACTCAAACGAACTGCTAGTTCAAGACTGTTTCCATCTAAGGAAAGTCAAGAATGGGAAAGAATGTTTATACGTGTTAGTCATCTAAACTAAGTAGTTTTAAGGCTAAACCGAAAAATTAATAAATTGGGAATTAGAGGATAAGGAAAGTGATTTCAGATCAGTGACCAATGCATCCTTAGCAATTTTCTCGAGAGCTAAAGTTCTTTGGAAGAACTAGGTAGCTTTGCATTAAACGATAAATAAAATAGACAACGGGCAGTTATTTCAGATAGACTAGTGGGAGTGATATAAGGAAATGAATCTCGGATTCAATTCTTGAGTATCACAGAAAATTCATTTTCTGTTTTCGGATTCGTTGGATCGAACGTATTCATTTTCAATAGGATAATTTGTTTGTCTTATTGACAATGAATATAACATTCGTAGCACGAATCCAAGACTCGGACTTTTGTTTGATAAAGTCAGAACCACTAAGCATTGCTGATAAGGTATTAGTAACACATCTTAAAATATATAAATGCAAATGGTTTCCGTATTTAGATAAACGCAAATGGTTTCCGTATTTAGATAAACGCTTCTTTCTATTAATTAGTGTATGTCCCATAAAGACAAGATCTGAAGACTGGCTTAGGGTGATTCCTACTTCCCAGTCAAAGGAACCTGTCTCAAAGGAACAATTCCTAAGTTTCCTTTCAATCAGGAAAGGGTAATAGATTTAATGAAGTAACGTAGCTTGTTCATAACAACCTTTGGGGTCATATGAATGGTACAAGCTAGTGGGAGCTTTTGAAGTAGTGACATCTTGTCTGACAACTATTCGAGACTCCGGTAAGTTTATCCAAAATATTTGGAGGAAATCTCTCGATTTCACTGCAGATAGAGTATTCCATACTCGAAATAGGTTATTGCGTAGTCTTGGGATTGTTGCTCGCCCGCCCCAAGTGGAATGTTTTCACTAAGGGATACACCATAAATTTGCTTTACATAGTTATTGATGTGCTACGATATGCTGTTGAACTCATTTAAGATATTGGTTGCAAAATAACGGTTTACGTTGTAATGAAAAACCGAGAAGTCTACCTAAAAGATGCCTACGCATTTATGGATAAGGAGTGAATTCGGTTCACCCCACTTCCGTAAATAGAGGCATTTAGCACCGAGTGCTTGAAGGTAGGGCTGGAAATTTTGCATACACGTTCAGATCGTGAAATATCTTGATGCATTGAGTAAAGGTTGGTTATAAAACTCGTAAAAACAGAGAATGACGGTTATACTGTCAAACTCGGTCTGATAGAGTCTATAAATAACAACCTTGGATCTTGAAGTCTTTGTACTCAAGATGTTACTAAATGATTTGTTCAGTCCACATCCAACACCGGGAGTTGGTGGTAACACTAATAAAAACTACTAAACTAGATCAGTATATCGATCTACCCCGAACGTAGTGGGACTATGGTTTGTCCATTACCCATTGCAGGACCTTACGGTCTATAGGGTAGATTGATGACCTATAGTCCTTTGTGAATGTGTAGATCCTCGATCATAGAGGTTGGTTTAAAAGCCATAACCC
Source organism: Gentiana macrophylla (assembly GCA_026214975.1). NCBI lineage: Eukaryota > Viridiplantae > Streptophyta > Magnoliopsida > Gentianales > Gentianaceae > Gentiana > Gentiana macrophylla. The sequence goes on from CM047810.1 coordinate 34,867,956, forward strand.
TGTGAATGGAGTTTGATACTCCAGTTCTGTTGAAACTCTTGTAGAACCACCTGAGTATCTCAGGCCCAGTGGGAGTAATTGGAATTACATAGAGAAGAGTCGAATGAATAGGAAATTTTAACTTTCAATGCAAAGCTGAGTCATTTAGGGGTGATTCCCTAAAAGGTAGAGAGTTAACTAGACCGTGATCTCTCTTACCACTCAGTCTTGCTTGATTTCGTCAGAAAGCGGGAAATATGGGTGATTCCCTAAGACTTCCTTGCCGAACAATGGAATCTGAATTCATTCAGAACAGAAGGGTTTTAGCTAAGAACAAATGGTGGATTCGTTACAAAGCAGAAAATAGGGGTGATTCCCTCAGACCTTTTTGCGAGACTAACGGTATCTTAATTTATTCAGAAAGAACCTTTGGCAGGATGCCTGCCATAGCTTATATCCTTTGGGGATTAAAGCAAACATCTAGGTCATTTCAAAGTCATATATTTTAATATGTGGACTTGACCAGAATATTGATAAGTCTTTCGTAGACTGGGCATCAATATTAGTAAAGTAGTATGTAGATTAGTGTTTGTGAATAGTAACACTGAAACCGTTGGAAACATCATGGGTGTATTATCTGAAGTCAGAGTCTGACATGCCATCGGGATTCATTCTTAAGGATTTGATTCGCTCAAATTCTCGAGAATCGATCATTAGCAATCCCATCTACTCACCTGGTTAAGATATTATTGCATTTATGCAACATTCAACGATGTAGTCTACCCTACCTCTCAGGAATGATTATCTAAACCTGCGGATGAATACTAAATGGGATGTTTAATGAATCCTCAAGTCTCTTTGGGAGAATGAGTAATAATATGCAAGTATATTCAGGTGCAAACTAGAATATAAGTGATGACACTGATTCTGACTTTATGTCAGATTTCGGATAATCGTTAAGTCGATTTCGTCCTCAGTGTTGAATCAAAGGCATATTGAAATCGTACCACCGGATTAGATGGAACGGCGACGTTTCGATCCCAAAGATTGACTCAAGATGCCAACCGACCTGATCAGTGTACCAAGTCACATGGTATTCGGATTCTAAGTACGCACCGGGTCACTGACCTACCCTACGGCGGCACACTCCGGTCATGCTTGGAAGGATGAATTACTAAAATGCGCTTGGAGGGTATGAATCTTGGGGATATGTCTCACTTGTTTTGAGTAAGTGGGAGAATGTTGTAGATATAGATATAAAGGGTGTGCTCGAAAACCATTAATCCACTTGCCTTTCGTGCAAGTGGGAGATTGTTAGGTGTAGTGCCCGAAAGACAATTATGTAATTGTTTTAGGACAGAATTAATAATTCATCTTATTATATGCATTTATGTTTATAATTAAGACACTACTGAAAACCCTAAGTACCTCGTTTATGTAATCACATAGCTCAGTGTATGACTATACACAAGAGGATTGAGTTAGTGAGATGTACTTAAAATTAAATTAGTCCGTAGCATTGATTAATCTGTGTACGGGTCTCATGATTAATATGCTAATAATGCGCCCAGAACACTTGACGGTGTGACAGCCTCATCCGGATCTATCGGTAATAGGTACCTAGTGGGGCATTTATATATGATGATAATCATATATAAATTTGGACCGATTTAATTTGAGTTCTCGATATAATTCCGTAATCGAGAAGTCTTATCGAATCACAAGATGATCATATATGGATTAATCTCAATCCCGAGGTGATCACGAGATAACTCGCTAGACTAGAGTAGGTTTGATGTGTTAGTAAGGATCACTGGCAGTATGTGGTCCAACACTTCTCGTTGGCTCTATTCTGGGATAAGTGAGTAGTCTGTGCTATCACAGATATGGAATCCATTCCTTCCCTCGGGAAGTAGACAGACAGTTCCCTTATTTGTTAGCCCTAAGAAAATGATCGATCCCGGGAGTTCATGTTAGACTAATTAGCTACTAGTCCGGTATGTGAACTAATTCACTAGGGGGTTAATGGTAAATAAGGATAAGATGTTTCAAGAAGGGTTCACGGAAATATCCCGACTCGAAATGAACAGTCTGTGGAGGATTTATCCGTATGTAATGATTATATCAGTGGACGCTTATCAACTCATGGTTGAGTGTAAGTTATCTATATTCGGCAGAGTTCAGTTTCGGGTTTATGGTGGTGTAATCCCGGAATTAATAGATTGAATATTATTGTTCGGACTGACGGATAATATTATTTAATTTATTGTAGCTACTGAATATGGGTCCATGGTCCCCGACGTGGCTCCTAATATAGCATATAGGTTTTCTCGTCGTTTCACCTCAATTATAATATTAAATAGTTGGATTGGACTATTGAATTGATATGTGGATTAATTGTTTAGTTGGACTAGATAATAAAATACATGGAAAAGAAATTTTTCGTGGACTCGGCCCAAAATAATGAAACATGCTTGTGACCTAAATTTGTTTTAGGGTGGGGCGCATTTTTTAATTGTTATTTATTAGGAAATTAGTTTTCTTAATAAATAATAAGACATGTGATTAAATTATTTATGTGTTAAATAATTTAAGGAAAAGAAAATCTTTTGTATATCCTTATTAAATTGGGAATATTCTAGATTTATCTTTTTAAAGGAAAATGATTAATTTGATTGATTTTGTATTAATTAATTAATCCTTGGAGGGCAAGGATTACTCTTGTTGGAAATAAAATTTATATTTTGATGATAATTCATCTTATGTGTTAAAATATTATCTTAACCCCATTGATGAAGTGCTGAAGCCAGCTGTTATAGTGGAAAGCTAAAAGATGTCTAGAACTGAACGTATAAGTTTTACTAGAGTATGATATTTGTATAGGTTACATCAGGACAAGCTAATTGTAATTGTTAGTGTGTGTGAAATCGCGGCGGAAATCATTTAGAAAGCGGAAATCATCGAGACAAGCAAAGCCGACTCGAGAATACACCTACATGGGCGAAGAAGGTAAGTTCGCTGAGAGTTCTGAGACTCGATTGACTTATCTAAGAGATCAAGAAGCGAGGGTTCAAACTTAGTTATTGAAGAATGAAGAATCGAGGGTTCAAACTCGATTATGAAGATTACAAGTCGAGATCAGAAAGTTGGACTTGTGCAAGATTGTGGTGACTCGAATCGACTTTATGGATCTTGTATGAAGACCTAAGAATCATAAGGACAATGAATTCTTAGATGATAATGAATCATGGTGTACTCGATTAAGTCAATTATAATCGATGAAAACAGAATCTGCGATATTTGAAGAAGAGTAAAATCTCGATTAATGCTCCAAGTCGATTAGAAACCGACAAAAGAAAAACTCGATTACAAAACCGATAAGGAAACTCGGTTTTATAAGTCACCATCCAACAAAGCGATCAATGCGGTCGAACGTTGTAAAGAAAACAATTTCATTGGATGAGATTCTTGACACGCACAGAACGGTCGAGAAAATATAGCCGTTGCAAGATAGAGCGTTGATACAATTCAAATTGAAGTCGGATGAGCGTTGGACTTCACACTATAAATAGAAGACTTTGCACCAACAACAAAACATATAGAACAGAGCATATACAAGAATCAACAAGCAACTTTGTGCATCAGTCTATTCTATTCGAATTGCTATCATCTCTGAACTATAACAAGTTCATATCTAGTATTCCTTCAAGTGTTCAAGCTACAAAGAATTTATCAAGAATCCAACACCTTGAAGAACCACAAACAAGAATCAACTTATTGATTCTCAGCCCAACCTTGATTCTACATCAAAGGTTTTAGATCGTGAAGCAAACCGGGAAGGTTTCGCCAAGGACAGATTGTGACAAGCGATCGGGTATTTGTGTTTGTGGTGGTAGGCGGTGAAGAGGCAATCCTACCCTCACAGGACCAAGTGGTTCAAGCATTTGAAGAGCGACAATTCTACCATTCTACAAGCTGTTTAGATAGTGAAGCTAGGGATTAGCCAAGGACTATTGTTTAGGACTTTTTGTGTGATTCACCTCAAGAAGTTCTAGTGGAATTTTCCTCCGCACCACATGGGAAGAGAGGACATACAGGATTACACCACCTGGAACTTCTATAATATCCGCTTTATTTACTTTACGCATTTATTTATTTATTCAAACATTTACTTACAACATTGTGATACCGATTGTTATACTCCTCACAATACTGGCCCGACATTCAATCGTAATTCGATTCACAACACTCGATTTTCATAATAGAATAACAAGATCATGAAAAAGGCTAAAATCATATCCTCTCGCCGGTTGACTCGATTTTGACTTAAGTCGGTTTGACTTAATCTCACTTTGTCACTTAACTCCACACTGAGTTTTTAATCGAACCTTAATTTGCTTTAAATCCAGCTTTTAGGGACAAGTTTATTCACCCCCTTTAAACTTGTGTTAGCCTTTCAAAGGACCAACAATTGGTATCGAGCAAAGTGTTTCTTTAACAAGATATCATTTGCTCTTTATCTCATCTAGTTGTTCTTATTTGAAAGCTCAGTTTTCTGTTAATCTCCATCGAGTCTTCACTCACTCACAATGGATAACAATCAATATGCAAGACAAATGCTTATGTGCAACATGGATGATTTGACGAATATAAACGTCGTATGCAGGCATTTCTAGCGACTACTCATGATGAAATGATGGATGTACTCACCGATGGACCAATTCAAATCACTCATATGCAAACTGTTGGGGAGAGCAAGTTTGAGTTGCAAAACCCAAATCCGAATGGACGAGTGATGATCGCGTAAGCGAAACAATCTCAACAATGTTGCCATGGACTTTATCCTCAGAACTCTTGACAAACAACATGTACTTGAAGGTGAAAGAATGCACAAGCGCCAAAGAAATGTGGGACAAACTTGATTAGTTTGTGAAGGAACATATTCAATCAAGGAAAATAAAATTTTCATTTGCAAAACAAAAGTTTGAGAATTTCAAGATGAAATCTGGAGAAACCATTGACCAAATGGAGACAAGATTGATGCTATCATGGATGAACTAGATCTACTCAAGATTGAATACTCAAAGAAAGTCTTCAACAAAAGAATCTTAAAGGCATTACCAATGTCTTTGGAAGATGAAGGTCAACTGCTATGGAAGAATCCAGGAGACTTGATGTAGAAGATTCATTCAAGATCTTTTGAGATCTGAAAGCGTATGAATTCGAGTGAATATTTCACAACCACAAATTTGCAATAATCAAAGCTCTGGAAGAACCAAAGACCACAAAGCACTTGCAAAAGCGACATCAAATGAGATTCAAGAAAACTCATCTAACAATCTTCATGAATTGGATGAAATGGAAGAACAAATGGCTCTAATGATGAGCAATTCGAAGAATGAAAAGTGGACACCCAGTCACTTAAAAGTTCATCAAAAGGACTCTGAGAAAAGAAAAGACGATGAATACCTCTGTTTCAACTGCAAGAAACCAGGACATTATAAAGCTGAATGTCCAAAACTGATCAAGAAAACTCCACCAAGAAGAGTTGGTAGAAGAGCACTCCTTCCTGGAGATGAATCAGATTATGAAACTGGTACTGAAAGAGTATCAGATGACACAGCTTTAATGGCACACATGGAAGATCCAAATGAGGTATGTGAATCAAACTCTAAATACTCTTCAGCTCAGATTTCCACGATAAATGCATGTTCTTCAACTACTGACTCCAATCCAAAAAATCTAGAATTAGAAGAAACTCTTGACGAGTTGATGAATCAGCTAGTAACCATACAAGCTGGTTATGAGTCAATCAAAGCTGAGAAAGAAAGTATAATTCTTGAAGTTGAAAGATTGAAGTCGAACTAAAATGTTGAAGCCCGACTAAATCGATAAAGAAAAGATTCAAGATCGACCTCTTGCATCGGCGACAGCAAAGAATCGAATCGTTTACTCAATCAAGTTCAATTCATTGGATTCAAATCGGAAAACCATATGGAGACAAAAGCGGTTTAGGATTTGACACACAAGCAATCTTCAAAGAATGGAACTAGCAAAGGCTGCTTTGGGCCTAGTACCAAAATCGGTATTAAGTTTGTAGCTGAGAAACTCCCACAAACCGAGAAAATTCTTTGAAATAGTAAAGCCATTATCACACAGGATAAATCAGTTTTCTAAGAAGACAATTGCATCTACCAACAAAGGTAAATCAAATGGTAAATCAGCTGTATCCAATGGAAACCGAAACGGCAAATCAACTGCCAGATCCACAAAAACCAATGAAGTCAGGAACCAGAAAAATTACAATCAAAATAAATCCAAGAATGTCAATCATTCAAAAATTCACACATTTAGGGGGAAAGGAAGACTATATCCCACTGATGATGATTGGAATTTTACTGAATTTGTTAATAAAACTGATAGTGACAATCATTCAAGACCGAAAACTTATCACAAGTTTCAGTCCAAAACTCAGCAGAGGACTAATCTCAGTTCTCAGCATAAGTCACAGTACAAAGGTCAATCCAGACCTCAATACAGAAGGAATGATGGTTATCACTCTAGCTTTAATAATGAGAAATCAACATGGAAACAAATTTCGATCGGAAGATCGAGAAATCATATAAATAAGACACGATCCGAACATAGATACTATGGGAGTGTGGCTTACATATATGAAAACAAGTGCAACAATATCCGAAGAATCCTAAAAGGATATATTCCCGAGTTGTCGAGAATCGACCCACATGGACCCAAACTGAGTTGGGTACCTAAAACTTCTAATTTTCATTGCAGGATATATGGTACTTTGACACTTTGGTTGCTCTAGACACATGACAAAGAGCAAAGACTGTCTCAGTAATTTTATTGCAAAGGATGGACCAAAAGTCAATTTTGGAAGTAAAGATAAACTGGTTACACCGGAGGTTTTGGCACCTTAATCAGAAATGGACTTACAATCAAGAATGTATCTTATGTAGAAGGACTACACTACAATCTACTCAAAGACAAGTCAATTTTGTGATATGGGATACAAAGTTACTTTTGATAAAGAATTCTGCGTTGTCATCGTAATCGACTTATCAAGTTGTCTAGCCGGAAGAAGAAAGGAAAACATGTATGTGGTAGATTGGACAAGCTGCCGTTGTTTGAAACTTGTTTGCTCGTGCATACCAAATCGTAAATCGATTGGCTATGGCACAAGAAAGTGAGTCATCTCAATTTTGATGACATCAACACACTTGTTAAGAAGCAGCTAGTCATTGGACTACCAGAGATATCATATAAGAAGGACAACTTATGTGATGCATGTCAACAAGGAAAACAAACAAAAGCAAGTTTCAAGACCAAGTCTCAGCATTCAACAACTAGACATCTAGAATTGCTACACATGGATTTATTTGGACCTATTACACCAATTAGTATCAGTGGAAAGAAATATACATTGGTGGTAGTAGATGATTTTTCAAGATATACTTGGGTAATCTTTCTAACCAAGAAAAGTGAAACCAAGCAAAAGCTCAGAACTTCTCAAGAGACTTCATAATCGAGAAAGGAGTTTGATTGTGAAGATAAGATCGATAAATGAACCGAATTCCTCAACAAGTGTGATTATTGAATATTGTGAAGAAAATGGTGTCTTACACCAACTCGCCGCCACAGAACACCACAACAAAATGGTGTAAGTGAAAGAAGAAAGCAGAACACTCAAGGAAAATTTGAGAGGACTATGATCTATGAAGCTAAACTACCCGAAAGATATTGGGCGAAGCGATTAACACGACTTGTTACACTCGAGCGAGCTCTCATGAACAAGAGACATGAGAAGACTCCTTACGAAATTTGGAATGGAAGAAAACCAAATGTTTCATACTTTCATGCTTTTGGAAGCAAATGTTTCATACACAATAATGGAAAAGATCAACTTCACGTTTTCAACCCAAAGCTGATGAAGGAATTTTCCTAGGATATTCAAGTGTCAGCAAAGCTTTTAGAGTACTAAATAAAAGGACACTCAAGCATGAAGAATCAATACATGTAGTATTTGATGAACCAAACTTCCCTGGTGAAACAACTGAAGACCGACTGAACCGGTTTCTCGGTCTCGAGTTACGATCACGCTAGAATCAGTTTCAGTTGACGTTGGAAGAATACAAATTTCAGAATGTTCAGATCAAGATCAGCCTCAATTTCCAATTGCTCAACAACTTGAACAACTTCATTCAGATTCAATTGAACAAGTTCAAGAACCAGTTTTTGAAGAATCAGTTGAACAAAATGCAAATCAGTTGATACAAACTCACTCACATCAATGGATGAGAGATCACCCTGAAGAACAAGTTATTGGTGATACTCAAGCTGGAGTTCGAACACGACATCAACTAGATGCAATGATTGCATGCTTTCTATCTCAACCGAGAACCTAAGGAAATTGAAGAAGCCTTGAAAGATCCAGTTGGATATTAGCTATGCAAGAAGAACTCAATGAATTCGAGAGAAATCAAGTATGGGAATTGGTAGATAAACCGGTTCATGTCAATATCATTGGAACCAAATGGGTTTTTGAAATAAACTTGATGAAGATGGGAACATCATCGAAACAAAGCGGACTTGTAGCCAAAGGATACTCTCAAGCGAAGGCATAGACTTTGATGAAACTTATGCACCAGTTGCAAGACTAGAAGCAATCATACTATTTCTTTCTTATGCAGCTCACAAGAAATTCACAGTTTATCAGATGGATGTTAAAAGTGCGTTTCTAAATGGAATTCTTGAAGAAGAACTATATGTTCAACAACCACCCGGATTTGAAATCAAAGATCAAGCGAGATAAAGTTTTGAGACTAAGGAAAGCTCTTTATGGACTTAACCAAGCACCAAGGGCTTGGTACGAAACTCTATTTCGTTTCTAGTGGATAATGGATTTATCAAAGGAACAATCGACAAAACCTTATTCAGGATGAAGAATGGAGAAGATACTCTACTTGTTCAAATTTATGTTGATGATATCATTTTGGATCGAGAGAAAATGAAGCAGTTATGTGAGAAATTTGCAAGTTTCATGAAAAGCAAATTTGAGATGAGTATGATGGGAGAATTAAATTATTTCCTAGGATTGCAAGTTAAACAATTAGGTGATGGAATTTTCATTCACCAAACCAAATATACAAGAGAACTTATCAAAAGTTTGGTATGGAGAAATCTCACTGGAATTTCTACACCAATGGGGACCAACATCGAGTTAGATGAAGACAAAGAAGGTAAAGATGTTGATCAAACACTCTCTGAAGGATGATTGGAAGCTTACTCTATCTTACAACAAGTAGGCCGGACATATCTTTTTCTTTGCCGGTGTATGTGCAAGATTTCGATCAAGACCAAAGGAAAGTCATCTCACAGTTGTGAAAAGAACTTTGAAATATCCGAAAGACACAGATGGAGTTGGAATTTGGTATTCAAAAGAAGGAGAATTCAAGCTGATTTCTTATTCAGATCGAGACTATCTTTGGATGCAAAGTGGACAGATAAAGCACATTAGGCACATGTCGGTTATTGGGAAATAGACTTGTGTCATGGTTTTACAGCAAGCAAAACTCAATCTCAATTTCAACAAATGAAAAGCTGAATATATAGCAGCTGGAAGTTGTTGTGCTCAAGTTTTATGGATCAGACAACAATTAAGAGACTATGGGATATAAGAAGGAACAATTCTCATAATGTGTGATAACACAAGTGCAATTGCAATTACTGATAATCCAGTTTTACACTCAAGGACAAAGCACATTGATGTCCGTCACCACTTCATAAGAGATCATGCAGAGAAGAAGGATATAACAGTTCTTTATGTACTACTCGAAGATCGGTTGGCGAGATATCTTTACAAAGCCATTGGACAAAGAAAGATTTGCCAAATTAAGAAGCTGAGTTGGGAATAATTAAAGTCGATTAAGTCGTTAAGCGAGAGATTCGTCAAGGGATTAATCTTTGTTATGTTGGAGTGCGCTCACTTAGCAGATTAGTCATTGACATCAACAATCTCAAGCCCGACAAAGCGAAGAATTTTGTGAGCGAATTATCTCTAGAGCCCGACCTCGGCATCGAGTTTTCATTCGGTCAAATTTAGTCAAAGGTTGATAAGATAGAATCAACAAGCGGTTATATCGCATTAAATTACCACAGTTCTTTTTGTCAGAATTTCGTGTGTACACCCCACGATTGTCAGAACAGTACACGTATCGGTTATCAAAACCATCATGGAATTTGAAAAGTTGTACCACTCAACCGCCAGAATATCCTACCTATTTATTCAACCTCCGTTCACACTATTCTCTATCAAAATTCAAAATTATTTTCAGAAAGCAAAATAGACTTTTTGCAACCCTCTCTTTCAAAAATCAAATTTTTGTGTTCACACTCAAATATGGCCACTTCGGATGATTGAAAGACAAGCGATTGATCACAGATTTGGATGAACTAACACTTGAAATGTATGAAGGTATGTGTCAAAACACCTTGTTAGCGGTGTATACGAGATAAAATCGAAAAACAACCAGGATTGAACAACATCCTCGAAGTTAGTTTCAAAGAAAAACGAGATGTGTAAGGCATTTTGCAATTTTGGCAAAATATGCGATTAGTCAGAGACTCCTTGATAACTACTGATTCGTGGAGATCGCATTGTTATCAATGAAAGAGTCATGAGGTCACTCTTTGGCCATAAATACAACAAACAACTTCAACAGAGTTAGCCACTCTACCATTGAAGAAAGAAGTTTTCTCGCAATGATTACTTCGTCTACGAACCAATCGAACACTGGTATTCATGTCGACAAAATCAAGCCGAATTTGGAAATCTCGTGAGATGGCTCTGCAAACACGTCATTGGAAAATCCAAAGGAATTAATATACTTTCGGAAGAAAATATTTCTTTGATGAACATAATGCAGGATAATATAGAATTTAATTGGGCAGGTTATATAGTCAATCAGTTCAAGAAGCAACACGTAGCTGAATTAGAAAGTGTGAAAAGCGCTCAAGCTGAAGGACAAGTAACTGATGGGAGATTCCGAATGAAGAAGACTCTTAGTGGAATCATTCGGTTTTATTTAGAAAGAATTAAGGAAGGAAGCAAGCAAGGCAAAGCGCAACATCGAAGGAAATCGCAGAAACAACTTCCCAACTGAAGCAAGTCGGACAAGCGTGTGTCGTTGAGGAAGTGAACATAAAGGGACTAAGCGAAAAGCTGAATCCACAGAAGGAAGATCAGTTGTAAGATGTTTGTACCCTGAAATCTCAAGTGAGAAAGCACCAACTGAGGGGGAACAACAACATCAATTAACAACTGAAGTTACTCAAGAGAATGTCACTGCTGACCATACTTCTCAGATACAACAACAATCGGTTCACAAGAATCACAGATTTTGAAGCTAACAAAATCATTAAGCTGATGAAAATGAAAATTCAACCAGAAGATTCTCGAGATGTCAGTTTACAGACTGAATAAAAATTACTCTTAGAGAAATTGGAAGTTAGAGATCTTTACTCTCTGTTTCCTATTACAGAATTTCTTGACAACTGTTTCAAAAGATTTACCGAACTAGCAAAAAGAAGAGAATCAGGCACATCATCTAAAGGCAGTTCAAAGAAAAAGGATGATGATGACCATGATAAGTCAAGAAAAGAAGCTGATGATACTACAGTTTTGCAAACAGTCACTCAATCTCAACCTCTAGCAACGCAAACTGTACCACAGCAAGAAGGATTGCCGGTTGGAAATCGGACAAGCGACAATCAACAAGCGGTGATGAAATCGGACAAGCGATGGTTATTCTTTGATAATACTCGAGGATAAGGATCAAATAGAAGCTAGATATGATCCTCCGATTATCTATCTAAGGATGAATTGGCCAGAGTTCATGAAAACTTGAAAATTGTACTCAGTCAGAGAGATACACAGAATGGCCTTTTATCCAACATCTCTGGATATCTTGATTATAGAACTAGAAGCGATGTTTGATTCATGCAAGACTAGAGATGATTCACAAATCAAGCTCAAGTTTACGCTTGAAATTGTGTTACTCAAACAACAACTCGAAGATTCAACCATGATAGATAGAGAAACTCATGCTCAGGCTCATTGGCATATAAATCGGCATATCTACGGGTTAGAAACTCGACTTAAGGAAGTACTTGCTTCTCAAATGACATTTTAGAAGATCAAAAGCAACCCATGCCCTGGTAGATCGGTTATATGATGCCAAAAGGGGGAAGTGAAGAAGAAAAGCTGAAATTACTTGGAGAAATGAAGCGACTTGAAGAAGAATTACAAAGATCTGGATCGGATCCTAAATTTTTGAAGAAAGAGTTAAGCGATGATCAACTTTTTGAAAAATACCATCAACACTGGAGAGCGGAAGAGTTACACTTACAAAGGATCTGTGGACACAGTTTATCAAAGATTACAATCCTATTAAAGCCAAGTACAAGGACAGAACATTTGAGGAATCCTTGAACTACTTTCATCTCGATATTTACTCAAAGCAAAAAAATTGCACAACATAAGAAGAATCGAGGATTGATGATAAAGCGAAGATTAAAGACAAGACTGAACAAATGAAAGCCGATCTAGCAGAATTTGAAAATTACTACTCGAAAGACTCAAGCTTACCCAAGCTAATTCAATGGAGAAGACGGAAAGAAAGTAGTCAAGTTGACTACAACAAGACCTTTTCAAAAGAAGACTCCAAGCTTGAAGAAGATTTTCGATTGTATGACAAAGCAAAAAGATATGACTCAGTCATGCAAAAAGCTAAGAAGAAGCTTAGTCTTTAATCACAGTTATTTGAACAAAATGTACTTATCCAGTTTTTGCTCATTCTAATGAAAACCAGTTTTACATTGTTTTACATTGTTTTGATCTTTAAGCTTTTCTTTTAGGGAGAGTTTTGGCATCATCAAAAAGGGGAAATTGTTGGAAATAAAATTTATTTTTTGATGATAATTCATCTTATGTGTTAAAATATTATCTTAACCCCATTGATGAAGTGCTGAAGCCAGCTGTTATAGTGGAAAGCTAAAAGATGTCTAGAACTAAATGTATAAGTTTTACTAGAGTCTGATATTTGTATAGGTTACATCAGACAAGCACTGTAATTGTTAGTGTGTCGTAAAACTGAAAACCGGAAATCATTTAGAAAACTGGAAATCATCGAGACAAGCAAACCGACTCAGAATACACCTACATGGCGAAGAAGGTAAGTTTCCGAGAGATTCTGAGACTCGGTTGACTTATCTAAGAGATCAAGAGGCGAGGGTTCAAACTTAGTTATTGAAGAATGAAGAAGCGAGGGTTCAAACTCGATTATGAAGATTACAAGTCGAGATCGTAAAGTTGGACTTGAGCAAGATTGTGGTGACTGAATCGACTTTATGGATCTTGTATGAAGACCTAAGAATCATAAGGACAATGAATTCTTAGATGATAATGAATCATGGTGTACTCTGATTAAGTCAATTATAATCGATGAAAGCGAGAATCGATATTTGAAGAAGAGTAAAATCTCGATTAATGCTCCAAGTCGATTAGAAACCGACAAAAAAGAAAAACTCAATTACAAAGCGATAAGGAAACTCGGTTTTATAAGTCACCATCCAACAAAGCGATAAATAAATCGAACGTTGTAAAGAAAACAATTTCATTGGATGAGTTCTCGCGACACAATGACGGTCGAGAAAATATAGCCGTTGCAAGATAGACGTTAATACAATTCAAATTGAAGCCAGATGAACGTTGGACTTCACACTATAAATAGAAGACTTTGCACCAACAACAAAACATATATAACAGAGCATATACAAGAATCAACAAGCAACTTTGTGCATCAGTCTATTCTATTCGAATTGCTATCATCTCTGAACTATAACAAGATCATATCTATTATTTCTTCAAGTGTTCAAGCTACAAAGAATTTATCAAGAATCCAACACCTTGAAGAACCACAAACAAGAATCAACTTATTGATTCTCAGCCCAACCTTGATTCTACATCAAAGGTTTTAGACTGTGAAGCAAACCGGGAAGGTTTCGCCAAGGACAGTTGTGACAAGCGGTCGGGTAGACTGTGTTTGTGGTGGTAGTGGTGAAGAGGCAATCCTACCCTCTAAGGACCAAGTGGTTCAAGCATTTGAAGAGCGAAATTCTACTGTTCTACAACTGTTTAGATAGTGAAGCTAGGATTAGCCAAGGACTATTGTTTAGGACTTTTTGTAACTTGATTCACCTCAAGAAGTTCTAGTGGAATTTTCCTCCGCACCACGGGGAAGAGAAGAGACGACTGGATTACACCACCTGGAACCTCTATAATATCTCGCCTTATTCACTTTACGCATTTATTTATTTATTCAAACATTTACTTACAAAGATTGTGATACCGATTGTTATACTCCTCACAGTCTGGCTGACATCCAATCGTAATTGATTCACAACACTCGAGTTTTTCATAATAGAATAACAAGATCAAGAAAAAGGCTAAAATCATATCCTCTGCCGGTTGACTCATTTTCAGCTTAAGTCAGTTTGACTTAATCTCAGCTTTGTCAGCTTAACTCCACACAAGTTTTTAACTGAACCTTAATTTGCTTTAAATCCAGTTTTAGGGACCCCCCTCTAAACTTGTGTTAGCCGTTCTAGGGACCAACAACTCTCCTATATAAAGAGAGTTCTCCAAGCCAATATCATCATCACAAAAGTCGAAATATTGGGAGTATTGGAGCTTAGAATTTTCGGCTCCTATACTTGGGTTCGAGTTTTAGAAAAACTTCAGGTTTTTCTAAGGTAGCATATCGAGGAGGTCAAGCGGCTTGAATCACCATCCACTTGGTGTTTTTGGAGATACACGCCGGAAGACGGTGGCTTCTCAGTTCTTGGATCTTGGATCTCTGATTGTTCTAGTCGTTTATTCACAATAAACCGGTAAGTAATCTAACCCCCTCGTAGGATTAGATCTATTTATTTATGTATTTTGGTTGTTAGATCTAGATTTTGTACTTTCCGCTGTGTAATCGGATGGATCTTTGATCTATCCGGCGATATTACATCCTACATAATTCCTAAAGGAGAAAGGTCCTCATCATGAGATACATGAGACGGTGATATGTTGTTGTGATTGTATCACTTGTTTTCAAACTTTTTTTTTTCTTTTCATCATTAACGAATTTTTTATGAATGTATGAATATGTAGAAGCATAGCACTGAATTGCGATCAACATCAACTAGAGCAACAGAAAAAAGAAAGAAAAAAAAGAAGAAAAGAAACACACTAAAGACCGATAAGTGATAACAATTGCCATGGATAGCCTGCATCTAATTTCTCAAAGTAAGTTAAAAACTAGTCGAACTTGTACAATGGAAATGAAAGTCCAGATATATAAAAACTAGACATAAAACAGTAGGAGGAAACACATTTCATGATCGTCTATCAAACCCGGTTACATCATAAAATCTAAATAAGTAGCAAACATCCAATACAAAAGTGGCACTTTTTCAATGATACGTTGGAAGACCAGCTGCCCAATAAGCTGACGACGGCAAAACGACAGTACTGTTATAGTGATCTATGTAGGTTCCCGGCGGCATGTGTTGATGATGAAGATTGTTGTTAGTGATTGCAGTAGTAGAGGTTTGCATAATGGATGTGCTTTCAACTGTCTCCTCTCCTCCTGAGATTTCTGTATTATTGTTATAACCTGCTGACACTGCCTTTATCCTACCTCCTCCTAATTGCTCTTTTATCACACTTCTCAGTGCCACAACCTTAATCAAAAGAAAATAAGCATGTACTCTTTTAGGTATATATATATATATATATATATATATATATATATATATATATATTTCAAAACGGGCTATTATTTGCATCATATCGATTCTACCGGTGCATCACAATAGAATGAAACTTGAGAAAGTCGGTTCTGAAGAGTTTTGGGAGAGATTGCTCACACTCTTGAATGTACAAGAAAATATAGTAGAGCATTTACTATATAGCACTAATTGGTTTTAGTAGAACGGATTTTCCGTAAGTGCGTTGTGAGAATCGACTTTGAAAAAGTCGGTTATTGACTCCAGAACCTATACACGAAATCGGTTTTTGGTTTCAAAACCGGGTTTGATAAATTCGATTCTACTTTGATGCACAGGTAGCGCATGTACTAGCACCAAATTGATTTTAGTAGAACGGATTTTCCGTAAGTGCATTGTGAGAATCGACTTTGAAAAAGTCGGTTATTGACTTTAACATATACATTTAAATCGGTTTTTGGTTTCAAAACCGGTTTTACAAATTCGATTCTACTTTGATGCACATGTAGAGTTAATCGATTTTGGAAAAGTCGGTTCTTAGCTCAAGAACAAGTCGGTTCTTGGCTCCAAAACCGACTTTCACAATATCGATTGCAATGTGGTGTACAGGTAAAGTGGTAGAATCAGTGTGATAATCGACAATGGTAAAATTGGTTCTTGGCTCAAGAACCTAAGAGAAGTCGGTTTTTCGCTCCAAAACCGACTTTCACAAGGTCGATTCTAACGTGGTGCACAAAGAATATCGTAAAATCAATGTAGTGCAAATACACGCCCTTATTTCCAGATTTCAAATTGTGAATTCTTGGTTATATAATTAATAGACTAGTAATTAGTTATTAAAGTAATTAATTAATATATATACCTCCTGTTGAAGCTTGTCCTTTTCCCTGGAGACAGCATCGTATTCCAATTTAAGGGCATCATAAAGTCGCTCAAGCTCCTTGGTTCTCCATCTAGCCCTTCTGTTCTGGAACCAAACTGCTATTTGGCGTGGCTCCATACCTAGCTCCTTAGCAAGCTTCATCTTTCTATCTGGATCCAGCTTTATCTCTTCCTGAAAGCTTTTCTCTAATGACTCCATCTGCTCACTTGTCAGCCTTTGTTTCTTCTTTTCTTGTTGTTGTTGATGATTATTATTAATATTATTATTATTATTCCCATAATTAATGTTCTTGTTTTGATGATGATGATGATCCATCATCATTGTTGGAGCAACCATTGATGCCGCCTGTCCTCCTGTCTGCATCTCTATGTATCGCTCCCAAGAAAAACCCACATGCATAAGTTAAAAATACCTTAGAAAACCGGGAAATTCTTAGGTGAAGAGTGTATTTTGGGCGATTTAAACGATCGTAACCACACGCTTTAAGTCAGGTTTAAAACTGACGGTCCCGATTCATCCTCCTCCACGTATAAACACCTAAGAATTTCCGGAAGAAAACACTGGAAATGCAAAACAAGATGAAAGAAATAGAAGACTGACCTTGATATGGATCATAGTTGTAGTTGTAGAAGAAACTCAAGTGATTATTGTCAGGAAGAGTAACAAAGGGTGGCCTCAGATTGCAATTCCAATCCATTTTTTTTTATACCTTTTTTATTTCCCTTTTTGTTTCTTGACTTTATAATCCAATGGGCGAAAAAAGGTTACCCAATGCATCCTGAATATATAATAATACACCAGTCTTTGCCTTAATTAATCCATACAGGAGCCTGGACCACCTTCACATATGATAACACAAGAGAGAGAGAGATAAAAGAAGAAGTAATTAAAAGGATGCGTGAAACATTCAACCTTGTCAAAACTTTTTAGTTTTCTTTTGTGGAAAAAAAAGAAAAGAAAAGTTATTCTGCGAAAGAAAGATATGTAGAGGGCTTTTGATTGCATAGGCACTGCCAAGCACAGTCAGATATTGAAATGTCCCTATTTCTTTTGGGTGTGTATGATATAGGCACCAACAAATACCAATACGTATTAATTTGGCAATTTTTTAACCTTTTATTTACGTAACACTGATTCTACTGATGTACCACAATACCTGTGAATCACATTATAATCGATTTTTTGAAAGTCGATTCTGAGAAGAAAAAAAAATCGACTTCCCGTAGGTGTATTTAGTGGCGGTCCCGAATTTTCTTTTCTGTGCAAACAAATTCGAAGATCGAGTGATGACATTATTAGTTAACTTGAGTCCGCCCCTGGGTGTATTGTGATAATCGACTTTCACATATTCCCAGAACCGACTTTTAAAAGATTTATTCTGTGTAGTAGGTGTGGTGCACCAGTGAATCAGTGTAGTGCAAATCAAAACTCATATTTTTCATAGCTACACTCCCTACCCATCCTTAAATATAAGTCATTAAATTTATGAATATTTGTCTATAAGTACTAGTTTGAGTACTTAATACGTATTTAGGACACTAATGAATCTTATTTGTTTATAGGACACAAAATAAGTAACTAGACAAAGCTATCCTTTTTTTTTTCCTGGAGCTAAAAATGTTTTTTATTTTTATTTTCTGGACGTGAAATTTCTTTTAAAATTTTTTTGGGCCCGTTTTTTTTCTTTTTCCTGGACGCGTTTTCTTTTTCTAGCCGCGTTTTTTTTTTTTGGACATGGCTTTTTTTAAACGCTAAAGAGACATCGCGGTGTCTCTTCATCACGGTATCTCTGCATTGCGGTGTCACATCATCGCGGTGTCTCTGCAATGCGGTTTCACTTCATCGCGGCGTCTCTACATCGCGGTGTCTCTGCATTACGGTGTCACTTCATCGTGGTGTCTCTGCATTGTGGTGTCTCTGCAATGCGGTATCACTTCATCGTGTTGTCTCTTAATCGCGATGTCTCTGCATCACGATGTCTCTGCATCTTCAAATGTTATAACATCGCGATGTCTCTACAATATGGTGTCTCTGCATTGCGGTGTCACTTCATCGTGGTGTCTCTGCATCGCGGTGTCACTTCATCTCGGTGTCTCTTAATCGTGATGTCTCTGCATCGTCAAATATTATAATATCGCGATGTCTCTGAATCACGGTGTCACTTCATCATCGTGTGTCTCTGATCGGGGTGGTCATCGATCGCGGTGTCTCTCGTGATCGGAGGTGGTCAGCGTGATCGAGTTGGTCAATGGATCTGGGGTGGTCAATGCATCGCGGTGTCATTTCATCGAGGCGTCTGTGCATCTAGTCTCTGCATCACGGGCATCGCGGTGTCACTTCATCGAGGGGTCTTTGTAATGTGGCGTCTCTGCATTGCAGTGTCTCTGCATCGGGGGTGGTCACTGCATCACGGTGTCTCTGCATCTAGGGTGGTCACTGCATCACGGTGTCTCTGCATCGAATGTGGTCACTGCATCGAGGTGGTCAATGGATCTGGGGTTGTTAATGCATCGTGGTGTCACTTCATCGAGGCGTCTGTGCATCATGGCGTTAATGCATCGAGGTGGTCACCGGGAAAAAAAAAACGTCCAAAAAAAAGACGCCATTAAAAAGAACAACTAGAAAAAAAAAAGTAGACATACCATACTTGGCCAAAATCTTCTGTATATAGCCCTGCTGAGATAAAACAGTTTCTTCTGACTTCTATCTCTCCAGATCTCCATCCCCAAGATTTTCTTGGCTGCACCCAAATCTTTCATTTCGAATTCAGCATTAAGAAGGTCTTCTAGATTTTGAATATCAGACTTCTTTATTGCAGCTATCAGCATATCATCCACATACAGAACAAGATAGATGTATGATCCATCTTCTAGCTGACTATTGTAGACACTGTTAGATGTTGAGTACCTGAAAGGCAATTGTTGCTTGTCTATACGGGCAAGTGGAAGATTGTAGGAAGTAGTGCCCGAAAGACAATTTCTGTAATTGTTTTTATAATTAATAAATGACACATTTATTCTCATCTTATTATTTGCTTTGTTCTTATATTTAATACACTGCTAAAAACCCCAAATCGTATCATATGTAGCCATATAACTTAGTGTGTGTGTCACAAATAAGGATTAAGTTTATGGTGATACACTTGAACTATTAGTCCGTGGTGAACTTAATCAAAGTATGTGGTCTATTGATTAAACCACCATTAATGCGGCCAGAACACTTTATGGTGTGACCGTCTTATCCGGACCGTCGACATTGGTTGTCTAAGTGGGGCATTTATATATGATGTAGTCATATAGGACTGGACCGATTTAATCTGCATTTCTCATATAATTCCGTGATTAAGAAATCTTATTATATCACAAGATGATCATATATGGATTAACCTTAATCCTGAAGTGATTCTGAGACTCTGCTTGTTTCAAGATAGGGTTTGATGTGTTAAATTAAGGATCATAAGAGGCGCGGTCCGAATCACTTTCACGTTGGCACTATTCCGGAATGAGTGAGAATTGTGTGTCTCACAGATATGGAATCCATTCCTTCCTGCGGGAGTAGAAAGACAATCCTCTTATTTGTTAATCCTAGAAACTGATCGATCTGCGGAGTTCGAATTGGTTATGAACTAATTGATCACTAAGGGGTTAATGGTAAATAAGGATAAGATGTAGTGAAGAAGGTTTACGGAAATAATCCCGCTTCATTACGGATAGTCTATGGAGGGTTAGTCTGTATGTAATGATTATATCAATGGACACTTATCGACTCGACGTTTTGAGAATAAGTTATATCTATAATCGATAGAGTTCAGTTTCGGATTTATGGTGGCGTAATTCCGGAATTAATAAGTTGAGTAGGAATATTCTGTTTTCGATGAATATTTTATTCAATTCATTGTAGCTACTAAATATAGGTCCATGGTCCACGGGTTGGCTCCTAACATGCGAGTGTTTTCTCGTTTTAGGGAACCTCGAGAATAAATTAAATAGTTGGTCTATTTAATGAATATGCGAATATCATTTATTTGGTAAATAATATATAAAATAGAAAAGACATTTCCTATTATCTCAATTGGCATAAAAAATGCGCCACATTATTTGATTTTGGGAAAACAAATTTTCTCCTAATTAATTATAATGTGGATAATGTAATTATTTATGTGTTAAATAATTATAAATAAGAAATTAGTTTTCTTATTGAATAAATAGGAAATTTGTTTTCCTATTAGATTAAGGTTTTATTTTCCTAAAAGGAAAAGATAAATTTGTGTGCAAAAGATAAATCTCAAATTATTAGTTATTTTTCTATAAAAAGAGAGTTTATCCCAACTCAAAATTTAACCAGAACAATATCAACGCCATTTTTTATGATCAAAATTGCGCTATTTAGTTGGAAAAAAGAGAGAAATTTTGTTTTCTTGTCTTAGCCATTGGGAAATGAAAAACTAGGGTTTTTCTTGAGCATATTCGAGGAGGTTCTACCACGAGAATCGACGTCCACCAGTCGTCGCTTAGATATACAATCCGGAAAACTGCGGCCTCTCCGTCTGTCGATTTACTATTCCTCTTAAATAAGGTAAATCTTCAACTTTCTCGTAGTTAGATTAATTGTTTATGCGAATCAAATCGTGGTAAAATTGCATGCGAATTTATTCGTAGCTTCCGCTGTGCAAGATCGAGTGTCTCGATTGGTGCTATGAATCAGATCTGACGATCAAATTATGGATTGGATCCGGATTCGGGTTTCTGTATATCCAGCATATGGTATCGGAGCCAGGTTAAAGCGATTTTGCGATCATGATTGCATAATTAATTAATAAAGAGTGGGATAGAATAAAAAAAATGCATCTTTTAATTTAATTTATGCGATTGAATGTTGGGTTGACGAGATGGATTGGGGTTGGTACCTGTTTACCGTTAGATCTATTGTAAACCCGTTTTTCGGGTATAGGATATCATGTAATTTAATTTTGCAATTTAATTTTCTGCAATTTAGAATTATTTTAGATATTTCTTTTCGGCCGGCATCCCTATTTTTTTAAATCGGATGCATTCTTCATCAAATCAACGCCGGTGAAGTTGTCAAGTCACGATTTCAATGGTTTGCAGACCCGAGTTGATCCCTTGGCCGGATTAATTCGGATTTTTTTCCTTCCGTTGTTTGGATTTTTTTTTATTTTCTAAGGGAGCGGATGCTGCTGCAAGGATTCGAACTCGGGTGGTGATGAAGGAAGTAAAGACTCTTACCAACTTAGCTGGAGCAATTTTTGGTAAAGAAACAAGAGCAGAAATGTAAATTCCTGAAGCGGCTGAAGAATATAGTAGATTAACTTTTATTCTAAGTTTAGGGTTTATTTATTTATAGATTAGATACGGGGGTACCAACGATCCATCTCAGTGTTTATTTTTCGCATTTATTTTCTTTTGTGATTATTTATGTAATATAACCATGCCATTCATCATATTCATGAATTCCACTCCTAACATATGCATATATGTAGAAAATTAATATTAAAATTAATTAGACATGTATGAACACAATAATTAATTTAGATTAAAATTAAATTAAATTAATTAAAGGAAACTGAATTTTATCGGGATAAAAAATTCACATGATAAATTTAATTTGGGATTATGAATCCTTCGGGGTTTGGGTTATGTAGTGTCTACATAAATTAGAATTTTGATAATAAAAAATTGGAAAATCATGAAAAATTGGACACCAACTAGACGGTATTTGGAACCGATAAGTTGGTGATTGCTTTTCATGATTTATTGTTTTCGATTATTGGAAAATTCTGAGATCCTAAATTTTTATCATGATAAAGTTAGGACTTTAAAATTCATTGGTGAATTTTTGTTGTGTAGTGACTACACAAAAAATTTCTAAATAATCGACAAATTGAAAAATCATGAATATAGTGTCACTAGTTAGACGGTATTTGGAACCGATAAACTAGTGGGAGCTTTAAACTTGTAATTTATTGTTTTTCGATTTGGTGAAAAATTCATAAGTCCTAATATATTAGGATTATAAAATTCTTTTTGAATTTTATTTATGTGGTGTCTACACAAATGAATTTTAATCCATAAAATTGGAAAGTCATGAATAGAGTGTCACTAGTTAGACGGTATTTGGAACCGATGAACTAGTGGGAGGATTAACTTAAATATTCATGATTTATTATTTTTCGGATTGTGACAAAATTCGAAAAATCCTAATAAGACTACCTATTTTTCAAAATAACGAGTGGGAGCGGGGAATGTGACAACCAACCCCTCGGCCTCTACTGTTAACACAAGCACCGTGAGAGAATGGTGATGCCTCGTGCCGCTTTGATTTCGGCCCCCTTCGGATGGCCTTCACCGCTATCAAAATTCAAGTCTTGGTTTCCGAAAGGATAGGATTTTGAGTACTCGTCGGGTCACTGACCTACCCTTCGGCGGCATACTCGGGTCTACTTAAAAATGCACCTTGATATGTCACACTCTAAAGGGTATTTTTGGGAAATATCTTGGCTGAAAAAAGGAAGGTAATCAACAATTAAATCGGGATGTATGATTCTCGTTAATTGTTGAGAGAGATTGTCTCAATTTAATCGTCACCTCTTTGACCTACCCGTCAAGAAAGACGAGGTGTGAGATTAAATCCTTGGAATGGTAGGAAAATCTGCATGCATGACATGACGTTTATAATTCCTAAAATCATTATTTGTTGTGGTGTATGATTTGATTCATATTTCTGTATAAAATTTATTTTCGCAACTACATATCATCTCAAGGTATCTAAACTGCTAAATACGATAAATTGACTGATGATGACTTCGTAAAAGTGGAAAAGTAACAAGAACGTTGAACTTGTCAATCGAAAATGCAATTAATTTTCGAAAGAGGATTCTCCTCTTGAGCCTTCAAACTTAAGTGACATTAATAAGTATGTCACTGCTGTCACTCGTGTTGAATGAGAGACAAACGAAATTAGTTCAAAGATGACAAGAATGATTTGGTATCAATCTCACTAAGACATCCCACAGTTCACGAGTAGTGGCTACTCAAATGAACTGCTAGTTAACGGCCATTTCCTTTAAAGAAAGCCGATAATGGGAAGGTAAATGTCTACAAATGTAAGTCATGAAATCTAAATAAGTTAAAGGCTAAACTAAAATATTAATAAAAGAAAGTAAATGATAAGGAAAGTGATTTCGGATCACTAGCCTCTGAATCCTTAGAGACTTTCTTAACCGAGTAATTTGACTTAGAAGCTAAAGTTCTTTTGTAAGAACAAGATAGCTGGGTATTCATGATGAAGATTAGACAACGGGCAGTTATTCAGCTAACATAGTGAGAGTGATATAAGGAAAGAAATTTCACATTTTAATCCTTCAATATCGTAGAAATTTAATTTCTGTTTTCAGATTCGTTGGGACGAATGGATTCACTTTCAAATCGATAATATAGTTGCCTCAAAGAGAGTGAATATGACATTTGTATACGGTTCTGAGACTCGGACTTTTGTCTGATAAAGTCATAACCACTAAGTAATGCTGAAAAGGTATATGTAACACATCATAAGCTATTAAGACAAATGGTTTCCGTATTTAGATAAACAATTTTTCAACATCTATTAATTAGTGCATATATCCTAAAGATAATATCTGAAGACTGGCTAAGGGTGATTCCTATCTCCCAGTGTAAGAACACTATCTCAAAGGAAAAATGACTAAGTAACCTTTCAATTAGGAAAGGGTAATAGAGCTGAAGAAGTATCACAGCTTGTTCATATTGACCTTCGGGGTCTGATGCAGGACACAAGCTAGTGGGAGCTCTTGAGTGGTAGGCATTTTGTCTGATGGCTACACGAAACGCCGATTAGCTTATTTGAATATTGAGAGGTATCTCTGATATTACCAGAGAAAAGAGTATTCCATGCTCAGATACATGGTATAGCATGGTATTTGGCACTGATGCTTGGCCTACCTCCGAGTGAAACGATTTCACTAAAAGGATAAACCATGTATTGTCTTGTATAGTTATTGATATGCTACATTACACTGCATAACTCAATTAAGATATTAGTTGCAAAATAATGGTTTACATTATTATGTAATACCGAGAAGTCTACCTAGAAGATGCTTATGAATTTATGGATAATGAGTGAACTACGTTTACTCCACTTCCTTAAATAGAGGCGTTTAGCACTTGGTGCTTGAAGGTGGGACTGGAGATTTTGCATACACGTTCAGATGGTGACTGTCATGAAATATCTTAATGCAATGAGTAAAGGTTGGTTATAATATTCTTAAGATCGGATAGTGACGGTTACACTGCTGCATCCTTTCTAAAAGAATGTTTAAATAACAATCTTAGACCTTGAAGTACAGTTACTCAAGGAGTTACCATCTGATTTAATCAGACCACATCCAACATTGGTTGTTGGGGGCTACGCTGATAAATACTACTACACCAGATCAGAATATCGATCCACCCAAATGCAGTGGGAGTATGGTTTAACCATTAACCCATTGTGATCTATTTTACAGTTTGCTGGGGGTAATTGATAACCTATGGTCTTTTACAAGGACTGTATAGGATTATGATAAAAGAGGTTGGTTTAAAGCCACAAAACCTGTAAATAGAGTTTTGGTGCTCCAGTTCTGTTCACAATCTTGTAGAACCACTTGAGTGTCTCAGGCCCAATGTGAGTAATTGGATCTACGTGGAAAAGAGTCGAATGAATGAGAAAGTTTATCTTTCTAGGCAAAGCCAAGTGGTCTAGGGAAAATTCCATGAGAAGTAGATACTTCAATAGGGGTGATACCCTGAACTCTCACCATTCAACCTTTCTTGACTCCATTCAAAGCGGGAAGATTAAAGGGTGATGCCATGAAACTTTCTTGCCGAACAAAGGAGCTTGAATTCATTCGAACGGAAGGGTTTTAGCTTAAAGCCAATGACGATGCTTATATCCATCGGTGAATTAATGCAAACGCGTCTAGGTCATTAAAAGCCACATGTGGGCTTGACAAGAATATTTATAAGTCTTTTGTAGACTGGAGAATCATTATTGGTAAAGTAGTAAACGTTAGTGTAAATGAAAGTGTGACATCGCAACGCTTGTTAGCAACATGAGTGTGTTATCTGAAGTCAAGTACTGACGAGCCAAAGCTTCTCTGGATTAGAGAAATGGACTATATTCTTAGAATTCGATTTGGTCGAATTCATGAGAACAAGTTGTTGGCCGTATCTCATCCATCTTATTGGTTAAGATGATATAATGCATTTTTGAATGCTAGATTCAACGAGAGGGTTCCTACCCAACCCCTTGACAGACCTAAACCTAACCTTGGAAACGGCGCCAGAAAGCTGACGGACATTACCTAGGCTATACAGATCCTAACCGGCAGTGTACGGGTCAAATTGTAGCTCTAGTCCGGTGAGTCGTAGTATTCCTCAGGAAAACATGGTAATTCTTTTAAGTGGGGTTAAACACCAAGAAGCTATTATTAACTCGATTTAAGTCGCAGTTTTTACTTTTTCCTGGGTTAGATTATGTTAGTAGTTAGATTGTTAGTAAAGCAGTAAATAAATATATAAATATAAAAATAGATAATATATATATTTTTGGATCTAGCCAAGAATACTTTACTGAATTACGATCTCTTTTTAGTAGAAATAAATGAGACAGATCTTTTCCTTGATGCAAGGAGGTCAATTATATATGAATCGGTGTACTCCTAAGCTAGACAACTCCTCCTCACACGAGCGTATGAAATTGTCATATGTCAAATGTCATCACCCAAGATCCACAATCGCCCCATGCTAATCTTAGTTAGTGCGAGCGGTGCAGTACAAATCTACCCCGGATAAAAAGAGGTTATTCCGTTCGCCGGGACGGCCGATGTTATTCAAGAGGCTCCGGTTGTCAAGCGGATCGATTTAACACAAACGGTGTAGTTTCAATTAAACGTGATTTTAACATTATTAAGATCTCGAGTACAAATTTCAATAAGATTCATCTTTCCAGGACAAATCGCCTCGGGTAGGAAATAGGATTCCGTTAATCGACGGCCATTTTTACCCTCCGGTTTTTCTATTTTTACTCATATCCCGACTTCTCCGGTCAAGACATCGCCAAAGTTATATGTGGTATTTATCATGATTGATTACGTCATTCGAATATATTATCAATACGCGTTGCAAAATAGAAAAAGATTCATTATAATTAGTTTTAATCATGATTACCAGAGTCGATCATTCATTTTACCAAAAGATTAACTAATTCAGATTCATATCTTGGCTAGACATATTTTTAGTTTAACATAGTGATAGATACAACAAAAGTAATAACTTGATACAATTACCCGTTAAGTGCAAATCAAAGCCGTATTCTTTGAAAATAACAACTTCTTCAATAACAACTTTCTCGGTAATTCTCTCGAGCATTACAACAGTAGTACTTTTATTTATAAAAACATATATACATACATAGACATATGTATATACGGGCCCAAAGATGAAATAAAACGAGAAAAGAGATGAAGAACGGACATGAAGAAGAGGGGAATGGAAGAAATGGGAGGAGGTGGAGAAGAGAGATCTTGGCCAAGAGTGGCCAAGATGGGGCAAAGGAAAGTGATGGGTCTTGGCTTGTATTTATAGGCAAAATATTCGAACCGAGTCGAAACCGAATCGAACTTATTCATTTGTTTGGTAAAACGACCATAACTTGAGTTGTAGACCTCCGATTGACGTGATTCAAAATCCGTTGGAAAGCTCGTTTGAAGATCTAAAACTTTAATCAAGGACTCTTCCCCTGAAAATGCATCTAAGTTGGGTAGAAATGCAGATCAATGACAGTATAGTTGTAGTACCACTGCGTTTTGATGCGTTTGAACATTTATGCTTCGGGCACACTCTTCTATCCCTCAAAAGACATCTTTTAAGCCCAAAAGTGATGTATTTTGACTTGGCCTTGGGTTCCAAGTTTGGTGAGCAAAATATCAAAGATATTTATTTTGGTGATCAAATAAATATCCAAGGGAATATGCCAAGGATAATAAATATCCATTCGGCCATTTCTTCAATCAGACAAACTCTCGTCTCGTTATTCAGTCTTCAATTCCGTCTCCGCAGTAAATCTTATCTTTTTTACCTGAACACAAAGAAACGAACCGCGACTAAATCTGACAATAAAAGTTCATAAACTGCGTTGAATTTTACTGACTCTTTTTTGATTAATATTACAGTCTTTAGCTATGATATTTTTAGATCTAACATAATAGTGAAAAATAAAACGTTTATAAAATATAGTAATTTTTATCACGACAGTCCGGTTATTAAATCGATAAAAAAAACTTATAAAAATACCATAAAAACACGATAATTTATATAATAATTACTACTTATACATTTTGATAAAACTTAGTATTTATGACTTGATTTGATACATAAATGCTCAAAATGGTATCAGAAGTGGGGTGAAATGTCATAATAATGATCATAAATTTATCTCTCATCACAACCCCCTACTTAGCTTTTGGTCGTCCTCGAGCAAAACAAGCGATAAAACAAAATGAATAAGAGATAAATTCATGAAGATATAAGATATAAGGGACAACCAGATGATACAACCATTAGAATTACAACCAAAGCGTTAACCTTAATATAAATGTATAACAGTGTGTGTGTGACAAGCCTTTTCAATTTCCACTATCCTCTCTTGAATAATTCAAGCAAATGCACAAATATCCATTCAGACAGTCCTAATGACTTTCCTAGGTATAGGCAGTTACAATTCCACACAAAGTTCTCCCGTGTACTTATTAGGATAATCCCTAATGCATATCATTCAGTTTATACTGGGATAGTCAGAAGATAGCTAAGTTTTCAACCATGCTTAAACAAAAAAAAAAAAATTCTTTTTTTTTCGATGAGCTTAATTTCACATTTGTAGCATATGCCTTCATTCCCAAAGAATAGGACGCTTCGTGATAACACCCTAGTGGACTACTATCATCAGCAATGGGAGCTTTTAAACCTCATAGTGATATAGGACGTTTCGTGATAACGCCCCATCGCACTCAAATCATTGGTAGCTACAACCGACATATAAATAGTTCATCTTACTTTGGTATTCTTCTTTAACTTATATCCTTTCTATCACATTCAAACCTTCAGATATTCACAGTACACGTTCAAAAATTAGGTACTAAGTTACTGCAAATCTCTCTAGAATAACCACTAGGATACTGAATGGATACAGTTTAAAATTTTCCGCTTCAATATCAAAGGCTTTACGTGAAGGAATTCATGTTACATAAATATATTTGGAATTACAATGCACTTACGGTTCACATTGGTTATACACATCCAAATTGATCATTATATCTTCAAATCCATGAAATATATACCTTATACAGTTTATTTTAATCAACAAAATAATGCTCGAAAAAGATCGAAAACTAAAGGATTTATTGATACAAAATAAACATTAATTCCATTGCTAGACCAACGACTCCACTCCCCACTTACGAACTTACATTGTCCTCAATGTAAAGTGAGTGTAAATAAAGTTGTTGGGAAAGCAATGGTGCACTAAAACAAGTCAAAATAAATACTCGGATGATAAAAAAGGGTGGGTGGGTGGGTCAAAGTTATGACCTCCTCAATTCCATAGTATTTGAACTAATACATGTCACACGTTATTTGAAATTTAAAACAGACTAGATCATGAAATGTAACGTATGGCAAAGTATTAACTCTGAGTCTTTTATACCCAGATCCTCAAGGGTTATTTCAAATCGTTCTAACAACCTAAGTCTAAGAAATGATGCATTTGAATTTTCTCTTTTTTTTTTCCATCAGGATTTTCGGATAACCACCTAATCGTTCCCGTTTAATGTCATTCAAACATTCATCCTAAGACTTGGTGAAACAAAATGAAAATCAATCCTATGTATTAGCAAAGTATCATCCAAAGTATGAGTAATTATTATATTTAACATTTTTGCGGGCTGCCTCCCGGTAGCGCTTTTGGTTAACGTCGTTTGCTCGACCAAAATGATAAGGATTAACTAATATAATATACTAAACAAAACGGGATACTTCTAACAATTACTCACAAAAGCACGTAACAATTAAGCACATAATCCACTAAAAATAAATGCTTAAGGAGTAAAAAGGAAGGATAGTACCCGTCATTGACTACATTTATAGTCTATAGCCGATTTTACCGTGTTTCCGCTTTTAAGGCATGGTGGTGGGTCATCCTCACGCACCGCATCCTTCTTCAATACCGGTTTCCAACAGAGGTTAGACAATTCCCACCAATCCAAACGATTCTTGACCTTTTCCTTTGATTTTTGAGCTTTAGGTTTGCGAGCCACATTATTCTTGAAGTCATCTTCTTCAATTACTGCGTGTTAGTACAATCCACAAAAAAAAAAACACAAAGTGTACACACAAGAACAAGATTCTAGTGTAATGCATGGATATTTCAATGAATTGTAAGTGTTGAAGACAACGCCTCATGATTAACTCCCAAACTTCTCCCTTACTAAAATCGTCAAGAAAACATACATACTTTTTATCCAACTTCATCTTTGTAATAGGGATAGAATGTATACCTCCCTTACCCTTTTCATTAGATGAATATGGTAAAGCTTCCTCGAATGATTGTGTTTCATCATTCTGTACCTTTTCTTCAAACTATGCATTGGATATGGTGTTGCCTTATCCGGTTGAACCGAGATGAATTTGGGTTGAGTGGATAAGGTTCGGGTTGAATTGGCCCTTTCAAACTTGGTTTCTTCCAACTTTGCTTCCAATTCGATTATTTCTATTTTTATTTTATTTATTAATATTCCTTGGGCATGATCAAGCCCTCATTCAGGTGTTTCATCACTAGTTTCGAGTCATTCTCGTATTTCGATTTGAAAATGATACTTGGTCGATTTCCTCGATCGATATGACCAGCGTTTACTCTACTCTTAACCGCCTTTCGTAAGTGTTTAAATCAGGCCTATAAGGAGTGAGTGGGGCCTTACCACTTACGGTCATCAACTATCGAAAAATAGAAAAATAACTTGAAATAGATAAAACCTGAATCGGATGGTGTTTCATTATCGATTTCGGCCGCTTTCATAACTCGATTTGACAATTCTTGTGGAATAGAAAATATCGAATAGAAAATAACACTAAATCGATAAAAAAACCACAATTTTTTTCTCTCGGTAATTACGAGTCCACTCTGCATTTACCGAGTGTATTATTATTATTATTATTTTTAATTGGTATCTTACCAATAGGTAGGTACCAACAAAAATAAATGAACCGCGTTTACTTTCTACTATCGAAAATAGAAAATAACTCGAAATTGGTAGAAGAAGAAAATTGGTAACTAAAAGAAGGTAGATACCAACGGAAAATAAAAAAGAAATGTGAAAAGAAGAGTGTTGACTTATCCCTCGAGAATTTTGAGCTAATACAAGTAGTAACCCTAGACACAAAGAAAGAAATTAGCGACGTTTCCCGCAACGGCGCCAAAATATCGACAGACCTAAACCTAACCTTGGAAACGGCGCGTAGAAAGTCGACGGACATTACCTAGGCTATACAGATCCTAACCGGCGTGTACCGGGTCAAATTGTAGCTTTAGTCTCGGTGAGTCAGTCGTATTCTCAGGGAAAACATGGTAATTCTTTTAAGTGGGGTTAAACACCTAGAAGCTATTATTAACTCGATTTAAGTCGCAGTTTTTACTTTTTCCTGGGTTAGATTATGTTTGTAGTTAGATTGTTAGTAATGCAGTAAATAAATATATAAATATAAAAATAGATAATATATATATTTTTGGATCTAGCCAAGAATACTTTACTGAATTACGATCTCTTTTTAGTAGAAATAAATGAGACAGATCTTTTCCTTGATGCAAGGAGGTCAATTATATATGAATCGGTGTACTCTAAGCTAGACAACTCCTCCTCACACGAGCGTATGGAATTGTCATATGTCAAATGTCATCACCCAAGATCCACAACCGCCCCATGCTAATCTTAGTTGAAGTCTCGAGCAGTACCAGTACAAATCTACCCCGGATAAAAAGAGGTTATTCCGTTCGTCACGACGGCCGATGTTATTCAAGAGGCTCCGGTTGTCAAGCGGATCGATTTAACACAAACGGTGTAGTTTCAATTAAACGTGATTTTAACATTATTAAGATCTCGAGTACAAATTTCAATAAGATTCATCTTTCCAGACAAATCGCTTCGGGTAGGAAATAGGATTCCGTTAATCAGACGGCTATTTTTACCCTCGGTTTTTCTATTTTTACTCATATCCCGACTTCTCCGGTCAAGACATCGTCAAGGTTATATGTGGTATTCTTCATGATTGATTACGTCATTCGAATATATTATCAATACGTTGCAAAATAGAAAAAGATTCATTATAATTAGTTTTAATCATGATTACGAGTCGATCATTCATTTTACCAAAAGATTAACTAATTGATTCATATCTTGGCTAGACATATTTTTAGTTTAACATAGTAATAGATACAACAAAAGTAATAACTTGATACAATTACCCGTTAAGTGCAAATCAAAGCCGTATTCTTTGAAAATAACAACTTCTTCAATAACAACTTTCTCGGTAATTATCTCGAGCATTACAACAGTACTACTTTTATTTATAAAAACATATATACATACATAGACATATGTATATACAGACCCCAAAGATGAAATAAAACGAGAAAAGAGATGAAGAACGGACATGAAGAAAGGGAATGGAAGAAATGGGAGGAGGTGGAGAAGAGAGATCTTGGCCAAGAGTGGCCAAGATGGGGCAAAGGAAAGTGATGGGCCTTGGCTTGTATTTATAGGCAAAATATTCGAACCGAGTCGAAACCGAATCGAACTTATTCATTTGTTTGGTAAAACGACCATAACTTGAGTTGTAGACCTCCTCGATTGACGTGATTCAAAATCCGTTGGAAAGCTCGTTTGAAGATCTAAAACTTTCATCAAGGACTCTTCCCCTGAAAATGCCACTAAGTTGGGTCGAAATGCAGATCAATGACAGTATAGTTGTGAAATCACCACTGCGTTTTGATGCGTTTGAACATTTACGCCAAGGCACACTCTTCTATCCTCAAAAGACATCTTTTAAGCCCAAAAGTGATGTATTTTGACTTGGCCTTGGGTTCCAAGTTTGGTGAGCAAAATATCAAGGATATTTATTTTGGTGATCAAATAAATATCCAAGGGAATATGCTTGGAATATGCCAAGGATAATAAATATCCATTCGCCATTTCTTCAATCGATATATAACTCGCCTCGTTATTCGATCTTCAATTCCGTCTCATGATAAATCTTATCTTTTTACCCGAACACAAAGAAACGAATCGCGAGTAAATCGACAATAAAAGTTCAGAAGCTGCGTTGAATTTTACTGACTCTTTTTAGGTTAATATTACAGTCTTTAGCTATGATATTTTTAGATCTAACATAATAGTGAAAAATAAAATGTTTATAAAATATAGTAATTTTTATCACGACAGTCCGGTTATTAAATCGTTAAAAAAAACGTATAAAAATACCATAAAAACACGATAATTTATATAATAATTACTACTTATACATTTTGATAAAACTTAGTATTTATGACTTGATTTGATACATAAATGCTCAAAATGGTATCAGAAGTGGGGCGAAATGTCATAATAATGATCATAAATTTATCTCTCATCACCCCTCACGGAATAATTCTCTCAATCTTCAGATACAGAGAAAATAGGATAGATTCTCTTTTGGATAGAGAAAGTCAGATTATTAAAAGTCAATTAAAGTCGAATCTTGGATTCGAGCAATGTATAGCAGTATAGTACATCCTCAAGTATCTTAGGAGAAAGAGGAATAATATGCGTGTATATTCGTCACGAACTGAATATTGTTGATCGTGATTGATTCGATTTTTGTCGGATTAAGGATGATTGTGAATCGATCTCGTGCTCGGTGTTTACTCATAGTGATGGAGCTATTGTCCGGAGCAATCCAAAGATCGCCAATTTGACTCTATTAGTTGAATACATAGCAGCCTTTCGAGCAGGCTAAAGAGGCAATATGGCTTGAGAAGTTCTTTGTTAGATCCGGGAATAATTCCTTACGGGTAAGTCGATATCACTTCACTGTGAAAACAGTGGAGAGGTAGCTTATGCTAAGGATCTTCGCAATCATAAGAGGTCAAAAGCATATTGAGAGAGAGTACCACCTGATCAGGCAGACCGTGCAGAGAGGCGACGTTTCGGTCCTAAAGATCGCCTCGAGCCGACAACCTAGCTGATCAGTTTACCAAGTCGTGTGGCATCTAATGTTACTGATAAGCGCTTGGCATGTATGAAATTGGGAGATATGTCTCATCTGCTTTAGAGCAAGTGGGAGAATGTTGTGGATAGATAGAATAAAAGTGAGGTGCTCTAAAAACAATTGTTGCTTGTCTATACGGGCAAGTGGGAGATTGTTAGATATAGAGTGCCCGAAAGGCAATTGTTGCTTGTCTATACAGGCAAGTGGGAGATTGTTGGAAGTAAGCGCCCGAAAGACAATTTTTGTAATTTTTTTTATAATTAATAAATGACACATTTATTCTCTACTTATTATTTGCTTTGTGCTTATATTTAATACAATCGTTGAAAACCCCAAGTCAGATCATATGTAGCCATATAACTTAGTGTGTGTCACACATAAGGATTAAGTTTATGGTGATACATTTGAACTATTAGTCCGTGGTGAACTTAATCAAAGTATGGGGTCTATTGATTAAACCACCATTAATGCGGCGTAACACTTTATGGTGTGACCGTCTTATCCGGACCGTCGATATTGGTTGTCTAAGTGGGGCATTTATATATGATGTAGTCATATAGATGGACCGATTTAATCTGCATTTCTCATATAATTACGTTATTGAGAAATCTTATTAAATCACAAGATGATCATATATAGATTAGCCTTAATCCTCAAGTGATTCTGAGACTCTCGCTTGTTTCATGATAGGGTTTGATGTGTTTGTTAAGGATCGCTAAGAGGCGCGGTCCGAATCACTTTCATGTTGGCACTATTCTAGAATGAGTGAGAAGTGTGTGTCTCACTGAAATGGAATCCATTCCTTCCTGCGGGAAGTAGAAAGACAACCCTTATTTGTTAATCCTAGAAACCGATCGATCCGCGGAGTTCAGTATTGGTTATGAACTAATTGATCACTTAGTGGGTTAATGGTAAATAAGGATAAGATGTAGTCAAGAAGGTTTATGGAAATAATCTCGCTTCGTTACGGATAATCTATGAAGCGGTTAGTCTCAGATATAATGATTATATCAATGGACACTTATCGACTCGACGTTTTGAGAATAAGTTATATCTATAATCGATAGAGTTCAGTTTAGGATTTATAGTGGCATAATTCCGGAATTAATAAGTTGAGTAGGAATATTCTGTTCGATGAATATTTTATTCAATTTATTGTAGAATACTTGGTCATGAGTCCATGGTCCCCGGGTTGGCTCCTAATACGTCATGAAGTGTTTTCTCGCTTTTCTGAAACTCGAGAATAAATTAAATATATGGTCTATTTAATGAATATGCGAATATTATTTATTTGGTAAATAATATATAAAATAGAAAAGACATTTTATATTATCTCAATTGGCATAAAAAAAAATGGCGCTACTTTTTTTGATTTTGGGAAAAGAAATTTTTCTCCTAATTAATTATAATGTCGATAATGTAATTATTTATGTGTTAAATAATTATAAATAAGAAATTAGTTTTCTTATTGAATAAATCGGAAATTTATTTTCCTATTGGATAAATGTTTTATTTTACTAAAAGGAAAAGATAAACTTGTGTGTAAAAGATAAATCTCAAATTATTAGTTATTTTTCTATAAAAGAGAGTTTATCCCAACATGTAATTTAACTGAGAACAATATCAACGCCATTTTTATGATCAAAATTGCGCCACTTTAGTTGGAAAAACAAAGAAATTTTGTTTTCTTGTCTTAGCCATTGGGAAAAAACTAGGGTTTTTCTTGAGTATATTCGAGGAGGTTCGCCACGAGGATCGACGTCCGCCCACCGTCGCCTTGAAGATACAATCGGAAGATCATGCGGCTTCTCCATCCGCCGATTTACTATTCCTCTTAAATAAGATAAATCTTCCACTTTCTCGTAGTTAGATTAATTGTTTATGGGTATCAAATCGTGGTAAAATCGCATGCGAATTTATTCGTAGCTTCCGCTGTGCAAGATCAAGTGTCTCGATCGCTGCCGTGAATCAGATTTGATGATCCAATTATGGATCAGATCCAGATTCGGGTTTCTGTATATCCAGCAAACACAACAATCATAAGGACTTCTGCTATAACCGAACTGGATTGTGTAAATGTCAAACCTTTTATACTACTGTCTAGGAGCCTGCTTCAATCCATACAAGAACTTTTTCAGTTTACAAACAAATGTTCTTTACCAGGAACTTGAAATTCCTCTGGCTGATTCATGTATATCACTTTGTCTACCTCACCATGTAGAAAAGCTGTCTTCACATCTAATTGCTCAAGTTCATATTAGAGATATAATTAGATTTAGATTATATATTTTGATATTATGCATTTATGGTGATATATTCTGCATTTATGGTTATATATTAAGCTTCCTCTAGAAGCCTTTCGAGGCTTATATATTGTAATGCTTTCTATTGAATAACAACAAGCCTTTTCTCATTTTCACTATTCTATCAGAAACTTTGATTTGGGAATCGAGATTTGAAGCGACAAGTGCAGAACGGATAAAGTGCATTGCAGAAACCAAAACCGGGGCAGCGTTTGGAAGGACGGTTAAGACTTTGGATCCAACAGAAACAGCTGTGATTTTGGTGGCAGGGAAATGTGCAAGAATGTTTCAGTGCATTCAAATGGACTGGAAAAATAATGCAGTGACATGGATGTTTGGAAGGATGTTATTCAACTCTTCTACTTGGACTATAACTTAAAAAGGTTTAGATTTGCCTGCCATGAGGGGGCCTATTAGAGATATATTTAGATTTATATTATATTTTATATTATGCATTTATGGTTATGTAATCAATCTCATTATGGTTATTATTATGTTCACATTATGACTATTAGTATAAATAGTCTACCATTGTATTCAATCATAGCAATGCAATACAATTACTTTTTCTATTATTCAATCATGGTATCAGAGCTCTAGACTAACGTCTTTCGATCCTGAGCAAGATCTATGAAAAAGAATGCCCGGGTGGGGGTTTGTGACATCAATATGATCAAACCCTCACCCCCTCCCAAATTATTTTTTTTTGTCACGTTGCAATTTTTTTTTTATAGTTAATATCCAGATTTTTTTTTCCTTTTGAATAAAACCCTAGCCGCCACCGGATCATTGCCGGGATCAATGGCCACCCGTTCAGCTTCGCAGCACCGCCCTCTCAGGCCCAAGGAAACAGATCTTGAAGCCGGCTGTAATATTGAAACAGAGCCACCGTCATGGAAGCCGCTTGTGGTGGCGCCACTCATAGAAATTAAAGCAGCCGCTTGTGGTGCCCATATAATTTGTTTGGCCTATTGCAGGAAAATGGGATACCTAATTTGCTGGCACTATCACCGCATGGAAAAACAATTACGAAATAATTAGATTCAACAAGTATAGTATTGAATCTGTGAAGCGGACACTCTTTAAACAAATTAATGGAAGCACTTGGACCAACAAAATCTCGGCAGCATCCCCCAAAATGGGTGGTAAAGGTAAATAATGGGAGGTAAACGATTGGGGTAGGCTGAAATTTCTAGGACCGTATTTTAGGATATCGCCCTCCACAATTTTAATTTTTTTGCGTACCGGTATATCCCACAAAAATTTTATTTTCTCGCTAGGCACGTCCCCTCCCTCCTGCTCAAACAGTTGATTTCTTTTCCGCAAGGGTATATCCTCAAATTTTCTTTCTCGCACGGGTAAATCCCAAATTTTTTTTTTTATGCAAGGGTATATCCCTCCCTCCTGTTAACACAGGTTGACCATCGGTTCTTTTAGGGTATATCCTGAAATTGCGTCCCAGAATTTCTTCATCCACCCACTACTCATTCCTCCCGGTTACTGTTGAAGATGCATCCAACCGCCATCAACGCCTACAAGTTTCAAGCTTCATGTCCGCGGCGCTCCCATGAGCTTGAGGGGGGCTATTAGAGATATAATTAGATTTAGATTATATATTTTGATATTATGCATTTATGGTGATATATTCTGCATTTATGGTTATATATTAAGCTTCCTCTAGAAGCCTTTCGAGGCTTATATATTGTAATGCTTTCTATTGAATAACAACAAGCCTTTTCTCATTTTCACTATTCTATCAGTTCAAGGTCTTGATGTGCCACCATTGCTAGTAACACTCTGATTGAAGTATTTCTGACTATTGGTGAGAATATCTCATCAAAGTCCACATCTTCTTTCTGACTGAACCCTTTAGCAACCAAACGTGCCTTATACTTGACTCCTTATGCCTCAGTCATTCCTTCATTTTTCTTGAAGATCCATTTGCATGTAACAACTCTCCTATTAATTGGATGTTTAACTAGATCCCAAGTCCGATTCTTCAAGAGCCAAATCTTCAAACCCATACCTTCTTGGGAGGTATCCCAAAGATTGGATCTTCTAGCTCACGCGACAAATTATACTTTGTCGACCAATATCAGTTTGACGCTCAAATGACACCTGTTCAGCTGACTAGCTTGGATTCAGATCTGGTTGATTACGGATCGATGAAAATCGACTTTGTTGGTGAGTGTTGCATCTCGGTGACTCCACCAAGCTCCACTCATCGCCGCTTTTCTCGGCCAAAGATCGATTTGATTTGATTATCCTCCCATCGATGAACTGAGCATAGAATTTTCATCAAAAACTGTATCTTTGCTGAGAATAACTATGTTTTCTGCGGATGACCAAATTCTATAACCCTTAAGTCCATCACCATACCCCTCAACACTTCTTTCTTGGCTCTTGGTTCCAATTTCCCTTCACTGACATGATTGTAAACTGTGTTTCCAAATACCCTTAGAACTGAGTAATCAGTAGTCATTCTTGACCACATCTCAACTGGTGTTTTGAGACTGATCCCTGTGTGAGGACTCATGTTGATTAAGTAGCAAGCTGTGCTTACAGCCTCTGCCCAAAATCTCCTTGACAATTCAACATGAGAGAGCATGCATCTTGCTCTCTCCAGAAGAGTTTGATTCATTTTTTCAGCTACACCATTTTGCTGAGGAGTATTCCTGACTGTATGATGTCTGGAAATACCCTCATTTCCGTACAAATCATCACACTCATTCCAGCAGAATTCCAGACCATTATCTATACGAAGCCTCTTGATCTTCTTCCCCAACTGGTTTTCAACTAGAGCCTTCCATTGCATGAAGCTCTTGAATGCCTCACTTTTGTGTTTCATCATCACCACCCAAGTCTTTCTTGAATAGTCATCTATGAATGACACAAAATATCTGTGACCACCCAATGACTCTACCTTTGATGGCCCCCAATAATCATAATGAATGTAATCAAGTGATGACTTTATACTGTGTATCCCTTTTGAGAACCTGCCCCTATGAAGCTTCCCAAACACACAAGGCTCACAAAAGTCCAGATTCTTGACCTTACATCCCTCAAGAAGATCTTTCGGAGAAAGTGTTAGGTGTAGTGCCAGAAAGACAATTTGTGTAATTGTTTTTATGACAGAATTTATCTCACCTTATTACTTGCTTTGTGCTTGTAAATAATACACTGCTGCAAACCCTATGTATATCAGTATGTAACCGCTTAACTCAGTGTATGGCATGCACGTGAGGATTGAGTTAGTGGTGATATACTTAAACTATTAGTCCGTGGTGAACTTAATCAGAGTTTAGGGTCTCTTGATTAAAACACCAATAATGCGCCCAGAACACCTTAGGGTGTGATAATCTTATCCGGTTTGTCGGTAGAGGGTACCTACGTGGGGCATTTATATATGATGGCATTCATATAGATGGACCGATTTAATCTGAATTTCTCGGTATAATTCCGTAATCGAGGAATCTTATTAAATCATTAGATGATCATATATGGATCAACCTTAATCTCGAGGTGATCACTGTGGTGCCGCTTGTCGGGTAGTGTTTGATGTGTTAGTTACGGTTCACTTAAATATGTGTTCCAAGCCACTTCTCATTGGCACTATCTCCGGATGAGTGAGTAGTTCTCGATTTTCACAGACATGGTATCCATTCCTTCCTCATGGGAAGTAGAGAGACAGTCCCCTTATTTGTTAGCCCTAAGAAAGTGATCGATCCCGGGAGTTCGCATTTGACTAATTAGCTACTAGTCAGATATGTGCACTAATTGATCATCAGGGGGTTGATGGTAAATAAGGATAAGATATTCTGAGTCGGGTTCACGGAGACTTCCCACTCAGAATGGACAGTCTATGGAGGGTTAATCCGTATGTAGTGATTATATCAATGGACGCTTATTCACTCTATGGGTTGAGTATAAGTATACATCTATAATCGGTAGAGTTCAGTTTCGGGTTTATGGTGGCGTAATCCCGGAATTAATAATTAATGTACTTATTCTGTTCGATGAATAATTAATTATTGGAGCTACTGGTTATAGGTCCATGGTCCCCGATGTGGCTTCTGTAATTCGGACTAGTAATCTTGTTACTTGGGCCTCAGTAATAATTAATTGGCTGGGCTAATTAATTGATATGCATAGATATTATTTAGTTAAAATTTAAATAATATAATACACATAAAAGACATTTTATGTGGGCTTTTAAACCCTAGGGGTGGCGCCTCATACTTCATTAAATGCAAGATTTGATTTTCTTGTGTGAATAATGATTAATAAAAGATGATTTATTTGTAATTGATTGATTGATTAATCACAATCTTTTATAAATGGAATTATCCTTTATTGTGATTTCTTTTTAATTATTTATTTAATTAATTAGAAACTTGGAGGCCAAGGATTTACTCTCCTATATAAAGAGAGTTTTCCAAGACATATGGGCATTGCAATTTTCGGCCATCATCACTTGTAAAAGAGAGAAAAAATTAGTTTTCTTGTCTTGGATTTTAAAAGAAGGAAAACTCTGAGTTTTTCTTGGTGTTGCATATCAAGGAGGTTCGTGTATCAAGAAGGGTGTCCACCAACCGCCGTTTGGAGAACACATCGGAAGATCAAGGCTCTCTTCCCGTTATTGGTAACATGATCTTAAACCCCTTGTAGTAGTTTAAGTCCTTTAATTATGTGTTTTGATATATAAATCGTGATCCATCATTGGCTACGCGTAGATCTAATTCGTTTAGATCTAAGAACCTGCATCCTTCATGTGGTATCGGAGCCATGTTCCACGATTTATATAGTCATAATCGTAATTAAACGATTTAAAGGAGTGGAATTGCATGTAGGTGATATTTTACTTATTATTATGCATTAATAATTTTTAAATTGCTATGGTTGAAGAGATGGATTGGGGTTGGCACCGTTTTCCCGTTAGATCTATTGTAAACTCATATAAACGATGAAAACTCGTTCATATGAGTATAGGAAATTATGTAATTTATTTTTATTGCAAGTTTAATTTCCAGAAAATAGATCTGTACACTAGCTGTTTAGTCTTTTCGTTTTTTCCGTTGTTTGAGCCGTTAAAATGAAGATCCCTCCGGTCATAATCAAGATTGGAAGTTGAAGAACAATCCCACAAAATTTGGCGTCGATCAGAGTCCGTTTGCGTATCCGTTCGTGGCTGCGAAGTGACTGCTGTAACAGAAAAACGCAGGATTCACAGAAACCCTAACTGTGACTTCTTCGATTTTCTGGGAACAATTGGACCGTTCAAATTAATATCCGACCGGTCAGATCGCAAATCATGGAGTTTTGGACGTGAGATAAAATATTTAGGACGATCGGGATTCATCTTGATCCCCGATCGGCCTCGGAAAGTAAATGATGCGCTGCTGTAAGAGTCTGTTTCAGCAGCAAGTTGGACGGCTCACTGAGGAAGATTGACAAGTCAAAGCTCCGATCCGACCGTCCATCTTGAAGTCCAAGGAGTGGGGAACATATCTGGAAAGTTTCGTCACGATCCGAGTTCGTTTGGTTTGCCGATCGTCGATGATTTTGAACAGCTGCAGATTATGTTAGAATGAAGTAAACCCTAGTTAGGGTTTTGGTTATTTATTTTCTAATAGATTAGATACGGGGGTGCCAACGGTCCATCTCGGTGTTTATTTTCCGCACTAGTATACATGTTTAGATTGTATGTGTAGAAACGGAAAATTGCCATGACATGCATCATATCATGAATTCCACTCCATATGCATACATGTAGAAATTAATTCGAGGAATTAGTTAGGCATGTATAAAACACGCAATTAGTTTTAATTAATTGTTTGATATTAATTAGAAACTAATTAGGGTAAAAACCGAGGAACACGGGTTTTTTCAATCGTCGAGGTTGGGTGATGGATTCTCGGTGAATCCCACTCTGCGAAAGCATAAGGAGTAAAATCCCGAAACCTCGTGGTTAAGGTGTTGGATTCTTGGTGAATTCCACCTTACCTAAGACGCGAGACGCGTTTTTGTTCCGTAGTGTCTACGTGAATGTTTGATGTTTAAGGATTGGATAATCACGGGCAAACAGGTTCGAAAGTGGTTTAACCACGGTTGGGTGGTCAACAGTAGCTACGGCTCAATCGACTTCACCCTCCACGTGTGGCGTTTGCACGAAGTGCAGCAATCTCGAGCCATCCGAAGAGCCACTACGGCTCAACGGAGCTCTCCTAGCATTGACCCGTCCGACGGCCACATATGTTCTAACGAATAGGTCGGGTGGGCTAGCCCACATAACCGACAACATTCGGGCCTATGATTTATTGTTCCTTAATGTAAACATCAAGTCCAAAAACGTGATCAGTAAACCCACCACTTTTTTCAAAATATTGAGTGGGAGCGGAGAGGCGACACCCGACCCACGGCCTCTCATCGTTGACACAAGCAACGTGAGAGAATGGTGACGCCTCGTGCGGCTTTGATTTCGCCCCTACAGGAAGGCCTTCACCGCTATCAAAATTCAAGGCTTGGTCTCCGAAAGGATAGGATTTTGGGTACTCGTCGGGTCATCGACCGACCCTAAGGCGCACACTCGGGGTCTACCTAAAATCTGAGAGATGAGTTCACACTCATAAAGGGTATTTTTGGAAATACCTTGGCTGAAAAAGGAAAGGTGATTGAAGATAAAAATGAGATGTTCGATTCTC
This sequence comes from Gentiana macrophylla, assembly GCA_026214975.1. Lineage (NCBI taxonomy): Eukaryota > Viridiplantae > Streptophyta > Magnoliopsida > Gentianales > Gentianaceae > Gentiana > Gentiana macrophylla. The sequence goes on from CM047810.1 coordinate 34,911,043, forward strand.
AATCGATCTTCAATATTAATCAAAACCTCTTTGACCTACCCTAAGGCGGCACTCGAGGCGTTAGATTAAATCTTGGAACGGTAGGATAGACTATAAGTACTTAGTTTATGTTCCTAAAATTTTAGTAGTGTATGATTTGGATTTATTTTACATCAATTTTATTTACAAGTTATATATATATCTCTACAGGTGCTAGACTCGCTAGTGTAAAATTGACTAGTAATGACTTCGTTAAAAAGTGGTAAGTAACTAGAACGTTGTATTTATTAATCTCACATGCGATTAATTTTTCGGAAGAGATATTTATCTTGAAGCCTTCAAAACTTAAGTGACGTAAATAGGCATGTCACTGCTGTCACTCGTCAGAACGAGAGACAACCGTAGTTAGTTTGAAAGATGATTGGGACGATAAAATTCTTCTAGTAAATTGTGTAGTGTCTACACAAGAAATTTTTCGATAGAAAAATGGAGAATCATAAATGAAAGTGTCGCTAGTTAGACGGTATTTGGAACCGATAAACTAGTGGGAGCTTTTATATTATGTTTTTCTAATTTATTAGAAAATCAGCCCCACTGGTAACACTTTCATTAGACATCCCACAGTTCACGAGTAGTGTCTACTCAAACGAATCGCTAGTTCAAGACTATTTCCTTTTAAGGAAAGTTAAGAATGGGAAAGAATGTCTATAAGTGTTAATCATCTTAACTAAAGTTTTGAGGCTAAACCGAAACATTAATTAAAGAAAGTATAGGATAATGAAAGTGATTTCGGATCACTAACCAATGAATCCTTAGCGACTTTCTTAACCGAGTAACTTGACTCAGTGGCTTAGTTCTTTGGAAGAACAATGAAGCTGTGCATTAATAAAGTAACAACGGGCAGTAATTTCAGCTACAATAGTGGGAGTGATATAAGGAAATGAACTTCAGAAAGAATCTGCATCTCCTTTTCACCCATGTGACCCAGTCTCATGTGCCGCAGTTTTGTCAGCTTTGACTGATGAACTTCAGCAGATGCTATAGCAGCAGACCCAGACACAACTGATCCTTGCAAAATATACAAGGTTCCTTTTGACTCCACGAACCGCTGGCGAGTTTTTGTAGACACTCAGTTTTCCACCTTCACCCTTAAAACTGAATCACTTGTTGTCTAAAAGACTGAGAGATACCAAGTTCTTGGTCATCTGTGGAACATGTCTAACTTCACTCAATGTACAGAATTTTCCATCCTCTATCCTCAACTGAACCGAGCCAATCCCAACTATCTTGCAGACCTTTTTGTTTGCCATAACTATATGGCCACCATCTATCTGTTGATAACTTGAGAACCACTCTATGTGTGGATAAATATGATAAGATGCTCCAAAGTCCAGAATCCACATATCAACATGATGTGCTGACTCTCCTGCTACTAGAACCATGTCCTCCTCTGAATCAAACTCAGCTGCTACAACAGCTGTTCCAGAACTGTTCTCCTGTTGTTTCTTTTTCTTTGGACAGTTAGACTTCCAATGTCCCTGCTCGTTATAGTAATTGCAAACAACTGTGGATTTAGGACCTTTGGACCATGTCTTCTTGGATTTCTTCTTCATCTTAGACTGCTGCCCATGCCATTTTCCACCACTGCTACTGACTACTAGTCCAGCAGCCTGACTGTCTGCCCCAGTTGCCTTATGTCTCAGCTCCCTAGCATGTAAAGCTGACTGATGGGAGTCAACTTTACGTGACTCCGGTGCATTGTTTATCCCCGTTACCACACTTTCAGCACATTTTTGGGTGAATTAGACCGTTTTCAAGGTATTATCGTGAGCTTGTGGCACGGGGACTGAATCCGTCACTTTGATAGATAACTACCCCTTTTGTTGATATTAACCCCATTCCCGAGCACTTTTACCCTCCGGAATTGTTTGGATGATGTTGGTCATTTATGATGTTATAGGGTATCAGTGTCTCGAGGTCCCGGAAGGCGATGATTTATGGTAAAAAGCATAACCGAGGCAAGAGAAGAGATCAAAGGAAGAAAAGTTGAAGATTTGGGGCAATAGGGGTTCAAACGCGACGTTTGAACCCCAAGAACGCAGCGTTCGAAGTCATCGATTGATTGAGTTCAAGCCCTCCAAAGCGCGCGTTTGAAACTACCGCAAACGCGTGCGTTCCAATTTCTCCAAACGCGTTTGAACCTTCAAACGCATTCTGAGATGAAGATCGGTCAAGTCCCCGCTGAAATGAAGCAAAACGACGCTTGCACTAAGCCAAGCGTGCGTTTGAAGATGTTAAACGCCGCCTCACCCTCCAAGCGTGCGTTTGAAGACAAATTCCTGCAGATTTTCCCTCACCTATAAATACTCCCTCTTAGACTATTTCTTGGATATCAACCATTCTCTTGGCAAAACCCTACCCATTTCTAGCTCGAATTTTGTAATAGCTTAGAATACTTTCTCTTAGCTTAAATCAACACTATTTTAGCTTAATCTTTCCATTTCTTAGCTCAGATTCCCATTCCAAACACTAAGTCACCATCTTTTAATTAGTTTTCTATTTTGTACTTTTTGGATCTCATCTCAATTTCTCGCAAATTAATGGTACGTTTCTTCTTTCTTTTACTTGTTATGTCTTTGATTTAATGTTTCTTTTCATGTTTTAACTAGTATAATGAGTAGCTAATCCCTTTCCATAGTCGAATCATAAGAAATTTAGTGAAATCACCCTTTGGGTGATGAAATTGGGAGTGTGTAGTGCTTTTTATTGTTGTATCTTGCATCTTTCATGTCGTAGAACTTGTTATAACAGATTTGGGCTAGATTGATCACCTAGGTAAAAATCACACACATCACTCTAAAGAGTTGTTCAGATAGAGGGATGTGGGAAAAGGGTTCTAAGATCACAACAGAGACTTGGCTTAGTTGTTAAGCCCGAGCCCAACGTGAGGTTACTCGTTTTAATGTTTAAGCGGCTCTAGTGCATAACATGTCTTGTTAGTGAATCTTCTTTAGGGAAGGTTAGTTAACATGGCATAAGGTGTTAGGAGAGAGTTGTTCAGACCTTAGCACCGGGATTAGGAGTTTGCACCCGTGGAATTGAATGCGAGAGTTCGTTTGTTATAATGCACACTCCCGGTTTTGTCTATCCTTGGGGTTGAAATTAGCTATTTTGATCATGGTTCGGCTATGTCCCTTAATCTATCTTCAAGACCTAGTAGTTTAATCTTCTTTCTTTCTTTTTGTCTTTAGATTTGTTAGTAAGAATTACTTTAGTGTCGAGGTAGTATACAAACATTTTAAAAGGATTGTTCACCTAGACTAAGTAACACGTTCGCTTTGGTACTCACAAACACTTTTCCCTTGGGTTCGACCTCGTACTCCTGAAGATATTCTAGCAATCAACCCGGTACACTGCCGGTTATAGAGTTAGTTTACCCACGGTTTCGAGTCTTTACAAATTGTTTTTTTTTGAAGGGTGGATTTAACCTCAATCACTGACCTTACATCTTCCAATGCAATTGTATCCTTCCCAACTATGAATGACTGCACAAAGTTCTCATATGAAGCTGGTAGTGATACCAACAAAATCAGAGCTGCATCTTCATCCTCAATCTTCACATCAATATTCCTGAGATCAAGTAATATTGTGCTCAACCGATCAAGATGATCTCTCAGCTGAGCCCCCTCATGTATCCTTAGGCTAAACAGCCTCTGCTTTAGCAGCAACTTGTTGGTCAATGACTTAGTCATATACATGTTACGAAATCACTAGTTTAACGCAGCGGAATTTAAAATTTGATTTCCTTTTCTAGATCGTTCTTCGTTTAATGCAATAAACACGTTAAGTAGTTTGACGGTTATACATCAGATGATCTATAAGATCGTCGCTTTGACCGCCAACAGAGAGTAGTTCAATGTGCAAGCCGTCCACGCGTCCGGCCTCTATCGCTAATCCACACGAACCCCTTGCCGGAATCCTTCTTGGATTGCTATCGGAAAACCTCCGGCTGCTACACCGGACCTTTTCTTCCCTCACAAACTCACTATGGATAGCTCTCTATTTTACACAAGAACTATGAGCTCTTGCAATTGTGTTGTACAAAAAAGCGTGACACTCACTTCCTTTATATAGAGGAAGTGGCGCCCCATATGTAGTGTGGAAGAGAAGAAAACCTTTTTCCCAATAAAATAAGGAAAATCAACTAGATTTATTTATCTCTTTAATTATAATTTATTTTGCCAATATCTTATATTTATTATAATTATCTTATTACCATAAATCTATTTTTCCAAAATCAATTAATATCTTATATTAATATTATGGCAATCTTATTAATTAAAGTGCACAATCCAAGTGTATCTTATACACATCAAAAGTGGCGCCCCATATCCCAAAAGATTGACTTCCGGAATATTCTTTAATTAACATAATTTGTATATAATTAATATATTGTATTTTATTTATTCATAATAAATAAATACCACCATATTAATTTACCACTATAACCTTTATAGTCTAGAGATAAACTTTTCTTATTTGGTTATCAACTATAACCGCATTTTAATCCGACTCGATGTTCATATGTGTGTGACCCGATAGGCTTCCGAGTATGTTGGTCGTAGACACAAAGCGCAATTTACTAAAATGCCCTTCATACCTAACGATCACGGGATAGTGTCTAGCAACACACCGTGACCCCCAATTATTGGAAGAGTCAAAAGCAATGACTACTACCTTTCATGTGAAGCAGTTACCGTGTAACTTACAATCCTATCATTGTAATAATATCCATACGGTCGTATCGAAAGTGTCAATACATTGACGATCGTATCTTATAATCTGGATATCATGCTCTCTCGGAATAACACATTTACTCACACCTTGCAAAGATTCTCGAGAGCTAGACATTCCTTATAAGAAGGCCATTTCGGATATTCGATCCCGATCATAGGATACGCGATTCCCGGACGACCAATCATGTATACTCCGCATGCTTCAATATCATACCCAATCACCACCGCATGATTGCCCCGTGGTTAGGAGAAATCTCAATAGTGTCAAAGCATGACAATCCACACCGTGATGCCATGAAGACTCCGGTCAAAAGGATAATTACACAACCGCCACATAGTGTGACACTTAATGTAAGTGAGTCAGTCTAACGTACGCATTCTCTAATACACGTCCACGTACAGTCCAAATGTCCCTACACTTCGATAGACGAGGTCTATCCCTACCTTCTAAAAGATAGAAGACATCCAATACGTGCTAGTCTGATTATACTATCAATGTCCCATTTGATAATACATAAGACTAGAGACATTTAAGTACCAACCTTGTTATAGTGATTAGAGATCTCATCAACCATAATCACTATCATGGTTTCTCTATCACAGATTGATACTAGGGACGTTACTATATATATAGAACAAATAATATGAAGATATATAATAACGTGTGTGCTTTTATTAATCATAATAAAGTTATTACATGAACTAAATAGACTGTAAATGACCCGACCCGGTCGGATCCGGTCCAACCCGATTGGGTTTAGGACACCTTTCCAACAATCTCCCACTTGGCCTAAAGCCAATCACCCATGTGCTTAAGCCCGTGCAAGTGAACATGTTTCTCATGCTTAGCTTGAGACAATGCCTTGGTCAACGGATCAACTATGTTATCATCCGTGTGGACTTTCTCTATCTTTACATCTCCTCTATATACTATCTCTCTAATCAAGTGATAGCGCCGTAGCACATGTTTGGACTTCTGATGAGACCTTGGTTCCTTTGATCGAGATATCGCTCCATTATTATCACGGTGCAGAGGGATGGACCTTTAATGGAGGAACCACACCAAGTTCGATGAATGAACTTCTTCATCCAAATCGCTGCCTTTGCCGCCTCCGAGGTCGCTATATGTATTCGGCTTCCGTTGCGAGTATGCGATAGTCTCTCGCTTGGAACTCTTCCACCTCACCGCTCTGCCGTTAAGCGTGGAAAACAAATCGAGATTGTGACTTAAAGTCATCCTTGTCGGTTTGAAGCCGCATCCGTGTAACCTCGTAATACTAAATCATCATTCCCGAAAACCAGGAACATATCCCTAGTACGTCTCAAGTACTTGAGGATATTCTTGACAGCAATCCAGTGACCATCACATGGATTGGACTGGTACCTACTAGTCATACTAAGAGGGTACGAGACAATCACCCACTTGGCCTAAAGCCAATCACCCATGTCCCTAAGCCCGTGCAAGTGAACATGTTTCTCATGCTTAGCTTGAGACAATGCCTTGGTCAACGGATCAGCTATGTTATCATCTGTGTGGACTTTCTCTATCTTTACATCTCCTCTATCTACTATCTCTCTAATCAAGTGATAGCGCCAGTAGCACATGTTTGGACTTCGATGAGACCTTGGTTCCTTTGATCGAGATATCGCTCCATTATTATCACAATACTGAGGCTTTGGACCTTTAATGGAGGAACCACACCAAGTTCGAGAATGAACTTCTTCATCCAAATCGCTTCCTTTGCCGCCTCCGAGGTGCTATGTATTCGGCTTCCGTTGTAGAGTATCACGATAGTCTCCCGCTTGGAACTCTTCCACTCAACGCTCCGCCGTTAAGCGTGAAAACAAATCCAGATTGTGACTTAAAGTCATCCTTGTCGCTTGGACGGCGCATCCGTGTAACCTCGTAATACTAAATCATCATTCCGAAAACCAGGAACATATCCCTGAAGTACGTCTCAAGTACTTGAGGATATTCTTGACAAACAATCCGGTGACCATCACATGGATTGGACCTGGTACCTACTAGTCATACTAAGAGGAGTGCGAGACATCCGGTCTTGTGCATAACATGGCATACATGATAGACCCGATTGCCGAAGTATAAGGGACTTTACTCATTTGTGCCCTTTCCTCCTCTCGTCTTAGGACTCATTCCTTTTCGATAGGTAGACCCATGTGACATGGGCAGCAATCCTTTCTTGGATCGCTCCATCTTTGAATCTCCTCAAAGATCTTGTCTATATAGGTGGATTGCATGGACCAAGCAACCTTTTAGATCTATCTCTATAGATCTTTATTCCCAGAATATAGGCTGCCTCACCCAAGTCCTTCATAGAGAAGTTCTTGGATAACCAAGCTTTGACTAATTGTAACATAGGCACATCATTCCCTATGCGCAATATGTCATCTACATAAAGCACTAAGAACACAATGGCACTCCCACTAACCTTCTTGTAAACACAGGGCTCATCTTCGTTCTTGATGAAATCAAACTGTTTGATTATCTCATCAAAGCGAAGATTCCAACTCCGAGAAGCTTGCTTTAATCCATAAATGGACCTTTGCAGCTTACACACCATCCTGACGTCATTGGTTGTGAAACCCTCAGGCTGTGTCATATACACTTCCTCAGACAGGTTCCCGTTAAGGAAAGTTGTTTTCACATCCATCTGCCAGATTTCGTAATCATGGTATTGTCTCGGATTTTATGCAAAGCAAAATATAACAAGTAATAAAATAAATCCGGTTTACCCCAAGTGCAAGGATCGTAGTATAGTGATTAAAAACCGGAGTCGATCCACAGGGAATCGAGGTTTATCTAGTTCTTATTAAGTTTTTTCTAAATTGTCACGACTACCATTATAACTAAAATTTTAAGAAAATAAAAACGTCTAACACTTAACAAAACTAAAAACGAAAACAACAAAAGTAAATCGATGTAAGATCAAAGATCTAAATCCGGAAAGATAATTACGAACCGAGCTAACTAAGTTGTACCTATTTTATAACTAAAACTACAATAAACTTACTACGGTTACTATGATGAAAACGAAGCAAAACAAAGACAAACGATTTTTCTCAATTAATTTAACAACGAACAAGCAATGATCCACCGATTCCGCAACCCTCAATTTCGACTCTAGATTATCTTGTGGTGATTTAACGAAAATTGTGATTCACCTATCGAAGGTATGAACTCCTAATCTCTTAGAAAAGTTCGCCTATCAATCTTTTATCTTTCGATTTTAAAGATTAACGCTTTCATAACAAAGGTGTGAAATCTCTCAATTTCGCAATCTAGATATTCAACCTAACAACTCTCGTTAATTAGATTAAAAATCCAATCTTTACTATGGTGATCTAAAGTTTAACAACGAATCTCGTCAACCATTAAACATCAAATAGCAAAAATCCATCGATATAAATTGCATAACAACAATAAAAACACCGAAAAGATTTAGCTACTCATTATGGTTAATATATATAGATATCAGACTCTGTCAAAATGTCATGGATTAAAAACGGCGGGAAGTTTTACATAATATCCTTTTGTCAATAAATTGTTGTATAGATCCATTTGCAAATGATATGATACAAAATTTATGCCAGAATTCTATTAAAACCTTAATCCAATCAATTGCCAGATTCTCATATATATATATACTATTATAGATACTTATATTTATATATATATACACGTATAGATATATATATATATATATATATATATATATATATATATATAGGTCTAACTATATATCTAATGATAACAACAATAAAACACAGGAAAGATACAACTTTTATTAAAACTCACAAGATAATCCAAATTCGAAATCGAGATATTGCTAAGAATCGGCTTCACAAGGCTTGTTCCACGTGCTTTAGCTTCTCATCATCGCTTTATTACAACTTTATTTATACATACAATCATATACATATACATACATAGACATATGTATACATACTTGAGCTCAAAATAAGAAAAAGATGAAGAAAGAAGCTTGCATATATGCTTACATAGAGATATACATAGACATATATGTATATATGCATACACACAACTTCAAATCTTCAACAAGAAATTCCATTATGGGTGGAGATGGAGGTGTAAGGAGGGCCTCTCCCTCTCTTTCTCCCGTGTGATGTAAATTGGGAGGTAGTATCATATATATATATATATATATATATATATATATATATATATATATATATATATATATATAAAAGAGTGTATAAAGGAGGTAGTATTTGGGGAAGGGTGGTGAATCACCAATAGTTTGTTAGGGAGGCTTGGATGTAATCATGAGTTTGCATGTGAAGGTGATGAGTCATGCAAAAATTTGTTACAAGGAATCATTGCAAGTAACATGCATGGATTTTAAACAAAATATCTCCAATTCGTCCAAATTTCAGATGTTCGGTAAAAAAATCATTACTTGAGTTGTAGACCTCCGATTGACGTGATTCAAAATGCGTTGGAAAGATCATTTTAGTATCTACAACTTTCATGAGAACTCTTCCCTGAAAATGCCTCTAAGTCGGGTCAAATGTCCGTCGAAAACTGGTTACGGTAGAAGTGCGTTGGAAAAATTATCCGTTGATCTCGTAAATTCGTGGCATCTTCTTCTTTTCCTCAAAATCCATCTTTTAAGCCTCAAAACATATTGTTACGTGGGATATTTTGAAAACCTTGAACTCCAAGTTTGGGGGTCGATTCGAATCAGCCCATTCTTGATTCGAATCGAGCTTTTTTTCTTCGATCCAGCAAAATTCTCGTCTCGTGATTCAGTCTTTAGTTCCGTTTCCGCAGTAAATCTTATCTTTTTTACCTGAACACAAAGAAACGAACCGCGAGTAAATCTGAAAACAAAAGTTTTAACAGTATAGTATTTGTACTGTGGATACATTTTTTTACTGATATATATATATATATATATATATATATATATATATATATATATATAAATATTTTTTTGGTTTTTGATAATTAAACATAGATAAAAACTAAACGTAAATTTACATGATACTCCGGCTACTAAACCGGCACAAAAACTAGTAAAAACATAATATATTATATAATACTTACTACTTATGCATTTAGATAAATCTAATGAATTAATGACTCGAAATGATATATAAGTGCTCAAAATGGTATCAAAAGTGGGGTGAAATGTTATAATAATAATAGTGAATTTTTCCGTCATCAGGTATGCTGCAATAGCGAGCAAAATTCTAATGGATTTTAACATGGCAACAGGCGAAAAGGTTTCGTCATAGTCAACTCCTTGTCTTTGCTTATAACATTTTGCCACTAACTTAGCCTTGTAGGTAGTCACGTTACCGTCTATGTCGGTCTTTCTCTTAAAGACCCATTTACCCTATGGGAACTATTCCCTCAGGTGGATCAACTAAGTTCCAAACTTGGTTGTCTTTCATGGATTCCATTTTAATTCATGGCTTCCAGCCATTTCTCTTTGCCATGCCTTAATAGCACTTCCTCATAAGTTCTAGGGTCCTCATCTTCCATGAGATATACGCCTGTGTACCTTTCGGGTTCACGGCATTCCCTGGTGGATCTACGTGGTGCTAGTGTGTCCACGATAGAGTCTGGTGTCACATCTGTGTGTGGCAAGTCCTCTACTTCCATCATCCGATCGTTATCCGTAGCGGTTCTCGAATTTCTTCAAGATCAATTTTACTCCCACTAACCCTATCCGAGAATAAACTCTTTCTCCAGAAAGTGGCCACCCCGCAACAAACACCTTTTGTTCCTCGGGATGGTAAAATTGGTACCGTTGGTTTCTAGGATATCCCATAAGCAGACATTTGTCGACACTGGCTCTAATTTGTCGGGCATCATCCGCTTCACGTAAGTCGGACAACCCCAAGGTTTTAGATGACCAGGCTCGGTTTTCTCTTAGTCCATACCTCGTATGGCGTAGAGTCAACCGTCTTTGATGGAACTCGGTTCGGTGTATAGGATGCGGTTTTTTAGAGCATACCCTCAAAATGATTTTGGGAGAAGCTGCATAGCTCATCATGGATCGCACCATGTCTAACAAGGTGCGGTTCAGCCTCTCAGACACGCCATTCATTTGTGGCGTCCCGGGAGGGGTCCATTCAGGCATAATCCCATTCTCCTTCAAATAGCCTTGAAACTCTCCATCTAGGTATTCTCCACCTTGTTAGTAATATCATCCGCAACGGAAGCGATTTAAGGATCTAGATCTATAATTTACACGTAATAAAATAACTAGATCTACTATACAAGGGGGTTGTAGAACATACCTCTTGGATCTCAAAATCCAAGTAGAAGAACCACAATAGAAAGAATGAAAGATTGTGTGAAGAGCACCACGATCTTCCGTACGTGTGATCCAAGCAACTCCCGGTGGAAGGAAATTCTCGTCTCAAATCCTTCCAATATGCTACCCGGGAAAAACCTCCAAGATTTTCTCCTAATTCTACCCCTTGGCCGAAAAAAATATTTCTTCTCCTCTCTAAGAGGTGAAGTCGAAAATACTAGTGTGTGTATGAGTTGGGAGAACTCTCTTTATATAGAAGAGTTATCCTTGTCCTCCAAGGATTTAATAATTAATACAAAATCAATTATAATAATCCCATTAAATAAAAGATAATCTCATAATATTCTAGAACAAATCTAGAATAATATTCATCTTTATTTCTTACCATAAATATTTATCTAATAAATATTTTGTGCACATGTCTTATTAATCTACAAGAAAACTAATTTCTTGTTGACTAATCATCACACTTGGCCGAAAATTTCATTATTGACCTAGTCAATATTATTTTCGGCCAAAACACACTTTTGGGCCAAGATTATGAAAAATGTATTTTTTTCAAATATTTAATTATTTAGCCCAACTAATTTAATAGTCCACTAAAAAATTAATTCACATATCGTTTTAATAAAGTCCAACAAGAACTAACTTATTATTAGGATTCGACGTCCGAGAATAGCTATGCTATATTTGGAGGCACGTCGGGGACCATGGACTAATAATCAACGGCTCCGATAAATCAAATAAATAATTATCTTACGAACAGAATAATTATATTCGATAAATCAATCACAGGAATATGCCACCATAATCCCGTGATCGCACTCCTCCGATTATGAGGTTATATTTATCTCTCACGAGAATAATAATAAGCGCCCATTGATATAATCATTACATATGGATTAATCCTTCATAGAATGTTCATTCTAAATCGAAGTTACCGTTAACCCTTTTTAGAACCTCTTATCCTTATTTACCATTAACCCCTAGTGATCAATTAATTCATACAACTTTGGTAGTTAATCGATTGTAATATGAACTCGCGCGATCGATTAGTTTCTAGGATTAACAAATAAGGAATCGTTCTATCTACTTCCATAAATGGAAGGAATGGATTCAGATTCTGTGATAACATCCAAAGACAATGCCAAGACGGGTAATTCGGACCACAGACTCGGTGTAATCCTTAACCGCCAAGTCAAACCTCATACTAATTCAAGCGATTGACTCGTGATCACCTCGGGATTAAGATATATCCATAAATATGATCATCCATTGATTCGATAAGACTTCGATTACGGAATTATATCGTGAACTCTAATCAAATCGGTCCAAATACTATATGATATATCTATCATATATAAATGCCCCACTAGGTTCTCTTAACCGAAAGTCCGATAAGACAATCACACCTATTGTGTTGCAGGCGCATTAATAGCATGTTAAAGGAGAGACCTGATACTCTCGATTAACTTCACTACGGGCTAATTGTATTTTAAGTACATCTTCACTAACTCAATCCTCCCGTGTATATCTCAAACACTGAGTTAAGTGATTACACAAACGATATACTTTAGGGTTTTTTGTAGTGTAAATACTATTGTCACATCTGTGAATATGAGAATAATAATATCATTTCATTTATTAAATAAAACAATTACAAAATTGTCTTTCGGGCATCACACCTCGATCGGATCGAAGTGTTTTGATTTCTTTACCTAGTTGTTTCTCCACTTCACTTCTGAATTCCTTGAACCTTTCAAAGGATTCAGACTCATACTTCATTAAGTATATATAACCATAGCGAGAATGGTCATCAGTGAAAGTGATAAAATAAGAGTATCATCATTTGGCTTGAATCGACATTGGGCCACACACATCAGTATGCATGAGCTCAAGTAATTCATTGGATCTTATCCCTTTGCCACTAAAAGGTGACTTTGTCATCTTGCCAAGTAAACAAGCTTCGCATATATCAAACGATTCGTAATCGGATTGATCCAACATTCCATCTTTATGGAGTTTGGAAATACGATTCTTATTTATATGGTCAAGTCTACAATGCCATAAGTAGGATTCATTCAAGTCATTTGTTTTGGCTTTCTTGTTATTTATATTAAGTAAGTCAACATTCATATCTAATATGTAGAGACCATTGCTAAGTATACCAGTACCATAAAAGATTCCATCACGTGAAAAAGAACAACATTTATTCTCAAACGTAAATGAAAAACCATCAACATCTAATGCAGAAATAGAAATAGTGCTCTTCATAAGAGCAGGAACAAAATAACAGTTATTGAGTTCAAGTACTAGCCCACTGGGCAATGAAAGAAAATAAACTCCTATGGCGGTAGCAAAGAACATTTGCTCCATTTCCAACGCGTAGGTCCAACTCTCCTTTCCTCAGATCTCTAGTTCTTCTTAGTGCATGATATTCAGACAAATATGAGAACCACAACCGTGATCTAATACCCGGTGGTTAGACTTAGAAGAAGCAATATTGATCTCAATCATAAATATACACGAAGTCGAAGCATCGTAATGCTTCTTCTTGGTACTCAAGAAGCCTTTGCGATTTCTCCTCCAATGTCCGGTCTCACCATAATGGAAGCAAGCATCCTTGGATTTGTCTTTCGCTATCTTAGGCGTTGGCTTAGGTGCACCTTCGCCTTCTTGGACTTCTTTTGGGATTTTGCCTTGCCCTTGCTCAAGTGACCCAGCAACACTTGCTTTCCCTTCCCCACGGTGCCTCTCGAGTCTTCAACATGTTCAATAACTCCGCAGTGGAGCAATCTATCTTGTTCATGTGATAGTTCATCACGAATCTGCGAGAATGAATCGGTAGAGATTGCGAGAATCAAGTCAATACTCAACTCTCGCTCCAACTTGTGGCCCAGCCTTCCCAAACCTCTCTATGTACCCGATCATTTTAAGCACGTGTGACCCCACAAAGCAAATCCCGGATGCCATCTTACAACTAAACAGGCCTTGAGACCTCGTACACTCTCGGTCAAGTAGACCGAGAAGCATAAAGTTCCTTGGTGGTGGACCATGATAGAGTAGGCGTCCATAGACTCATGCTCTTTTTCAGCGATTCAGTGTCATAGAAGCAAGCATGATACATGTAGCATCAGATGTCAAAACGATTGCTTGTTGTACTTCTCGACAAAGATCTGCGGCCGAACCTCGGGGCTTTTCCGGTAGAGACTCGTCCAAGACATAGCCAATCTTCTCGTGCCTTAAAATGATTTTGAGGTTTCTTTCCCAATCGAGAAAATTCGTTTCGTCAAGCTTGTTTTCGATGATAAAACGAAGGTTCAATTTGTTTGACATTTTCTACAACAATAAATAAAGATAGAATAAGTAAAAGCTCATGTATGAAAACCCTAAATTTACACTTAATAAATCTATAAGGGTTTTTACTCCCACTAGCCAACTATTCCCTATTGACTTTCAAGAAAATAATTCCTTTAGTGGGCAAGATCCCATCGAACTATCCCGACCCCCAACTTTGGCTGATGGGCCGAAAATAATTGAACAAGTGGACAACGATTTGTCGATCGTATCTTATACGATTCTTGTTGTTTGACCAGTCAACTCTTTGACAATATTTCATCTTATGAAAAATAGTCAAACCCTTGCCTCTAAAATCCAAACGACCCCGCTTTGGCTGGTGGCCGAGAGAATTCTTAGTCCAGTCATAACCCCAATATTCATGAGATCTCTTTCGATCATATCTCGATAACGACGATATACCCGAGGTAGGTCAACCCCGCTTTGGGTGGTGAGTTGGGTCCAACAAGGGGCTCTTCACCGTCGTTATAATATGGGGAGGCAATTCGACTTGATTTTTGATGTGGGAATAATTTTAAATCAATTCACTTAATTAATTTGGTTTAATTACGGTCTCATCTACTATGTGCATATTACTACTATATCATATAAAGTAAAACATACACAACATTCCGTGCACAAAATAACCGGTATTATCATGGACTTTTCCTAGGTACGGTTTTGAATACAAACTGACGAAACCGCGGGTCACAAACTAAGGGTATCTACAACCGCCAATAGGAACTTTATTGTTGTACGCCAATGGGTTCTTTATCTCTCCTTGGTCTTCAACTTGCTCCATTCTTGTTACATAATAATTTATCTAATAATTACACCCGCCGCACCTGGGGAGGAGGGTGGTGCTAACGGGAATGTGATAAATGCAAAAGGTAAACCAGGTCACGTTCTTCTTCATAACTACCAGACAATTTTTCAAAACCAACATAAAGAAAACATTATCATCTATCCTATTTGGTGAAATCCACGATCAATCGGGTCCATATAATCACATTATATCTACACATCTAATCCATACAATTTTATCTTATGAAAAAATTAAATTCTAATTTTAACTACTCATGCGTCTTTATTTTATCACATCAAATAATTAAATAACTTTTAATTAATTATATGACTTAATCAAAATTAAAATTAACATTTAATTTTAAATCGATTTTAATTTTAATTAAATTTGAACTATTCAAAATAAAATTAAAATTACTAAGTCTCTATTTGTTTCCTTTCCAAAACTAAATTTACTTAGAGCCTCGCCACTTTCCAAAATCAAAATTTTGAAGTGGCAGAAGCCAGCCTTTTACAAATCAAATATTTGAAAAGGCTTGCGCTTATTCCAAATCAAATATTTGGAAAGGCCAAATTATTTTAGTCTAGGCTTCGGCCACTTTCCAAAATCAAAATTTTGGAAGTGGCCCAGCTTACAAATCAAATATTTGAAAAGGGCTTGCGCCTATTCCAAATCAAATATTTGGAAAGGCCAAATAATTTTGAGTTAGTTTCGCCACTTTCCAAAATCAAAATTTTTGAAATGGCCAGATTTCAGCCTTTTACAAATCAAATATTTGAAAATGGCCTAGGCCTATTCCATATGGTTTCCCAATGGCTCAAACCATTTGAACCATTGGTTGGCCATATGACACAACTAAATAAACGAGATATCTATGCACAATAAATATCACAAAACGAAAAAGGGTCGATCTCCCCCATTGGAAGAGGACAGCCGACAGACGGCAACCCTAAGGCCACCGCCGCCGCCGCCGCCAGTCGGCCGAGCCCCTATAATTTTTTTTTTGTTTCAACGTTTCGTGATTTAAATCTTGCATCTATTGATTAAATACTACGCATTTAAATTATGCTTATTGCTTAAACTCGAAGTCTGTCTCTGATACCACTGTTAGGAAATCACTAGTTTAACGCAGCGGAATTTAAAATTTAATTTCCTTTTATAGATCGTTCTTCGTTTAATGCAATAAACACGTTAAGTAGTTTGACGGTTATACCTCAGATGCTATAAGATCGTCGCTTTGACCGCCAACGGAGAGTAGTTCAATGCGCAGCGCCCACGCGTCCGGCCTCTATCGCTTAATCCACACGAACCCTTGCCGGAATCCTCCTTGATTGCTATCGGAAAACCTCCGGCCGTTAGACCGGACCTTTTCTTCCTCACAAACTCACTATGGATAGCTCTCTATTTTACACAAGAACTATGAGCTCTTGCAATTGTGTTGTATAAAAGCTCGACACTCACTTCCTTTATATATATGGAAGTGGCGCCTCATATGTAGTGTGGAGGAGAAGAAAACATTTTTCCCAATAAAATAAGAAAAATCAACTAGATTGATTTATCTCTTTAATTATAATTTATTTTGCCAATATCTTATATTGATTATAATTATCTTATTACCATAAATCTATTTTTCCAAAATCAATTAATATCTTATATTAATATTATGGCAATATTATTAATTAAAGTGCACAATCCAAATGTATCTTATACACATCAAAAGTGGCGCCCCATATCCCAAAAGATTGACTTCCGGAATATTTTTTAATTAACATAATTTGTATATAATTAATCTTGTATTTTATTTATTCATAATAAATAAATATCACCATATTAATTTACCACTATAACCTTTATAGTCTAGAGATAAACTTTCCTTATTTGGTTATCAACTATAACCGCATTTTAATCCGACTCGATGTTCATATGTGTGTGACCCGATAGGCTTCCAGTATATTGGCGTAGAAACAAAGCGCAATTTACTAAAATGTCCTTCATACCTAACGATCACGGGATAGCGTCTAAAGAACACACCGTGACCCTAATTATCGGAAGAGTCAAAAGCAATGACTACTACCTTTCATGTGAAGCGATTGCCGTGTAACTTACAATCATATCATCGTAATAATATCCATACGATCGTATCTCGAGTGTCAATACATTGACGATCGTATCTTATAATCTGGATATCATGCTCTCTCGGAATAACACATTTACTCTCACTTTGCAATGATTCTCGAGAGCTAGACATTCCTTATAAGAAGGTCATTTCAGATATTCGATCCCAATCATAGGATACGCGATTCCCGGACGACCAATCATGTATACTCCGCATGCTTCAACATCATACCCAATCACCACCGCATGATCGTCCCGTGGTTAGGAGAAATCTCAATAGTGTCAAAACATGACAATCCACACCATGATGCCATGAAGACTCAAATAAAAGGATAATTACACAACCGCCACATAGTGTGACACTTAATGTAAGGGTGGGTCCCTAACGTCGCATTCTCTAACACTCGCCCACGCATACCCAAGTGTACTTACACTTCGATGAGACGAGATCTATCCCTACCTTCTAAAAGATAAGACATCCAATACGCGTGCTAGTCCGATTATACTATCAATGTCCCATTTGATAATACATAAGACTAGAGACATTTAAGTACCAACCTTGTTATAGTGATTAGAGATCTCATCAACCATAATCACTATCAAGGTTCTCTATCATGATTGATATTTAGTGACGTTACTATATATATACAACAAATAATATGAAGATATATAATAACATAAGTGTTTTTATTAATCATACTAAAATTATTACATGAACTAAATAGACTGTAAATGACCCGACCCGGTCGGATCCGGTCCAACCCGATTGGGTTTAGGACACCTTTCCAAACACAAATTAACATTAACACGTGAAGTAACAATTTTAAAGTAACAATTGTGATTTTTATCCTTAATAATCATGAAAATGTTACTTTGTTCTTCCATTCCCATTTATTAATTTTTTTTCCTTGTGACTCCTTCCCCCTAAAAAGATAACAGTACTATTTACTATAGGAGTGAAGTTAAATGTGTGCTGGATATCATACTTTAGCAATAGAAGTCAGCCACCCGGCCCCTGCAATCTGCATGCAATACAACTAGTATGGAAAAAGAGATTTTGTCATTTGGGTAAGGCACCCCCCACATCGATCACTTTTGAGAGTAGGGTAATAAATACTAAGTTGTAGTCTTCCTGTGGCATGTGAGTAAGTGTATACAGTAAAGGAGGCAAACTTTGTCGGTTGAATGGGTGGGGGGTGGGGGGTGGGGGGTGGGGCGTTGAAGAAGACGAAAATATTGTAAATAAAAAGTCACCCTCTCTCTACGTACCATTTGGTCCCCTTTGATCGAGCCTGGGAGCTGCTTCTCTACTACTGACAACCATTGTATATTGCTGGCTACCTTCCCCTATCTCACGCCTCTTCTAAACGGGTAATTAATTATTCCTTAGTCACTCCATTTGTACTGTAGATACACGTGAATGATTCTGGACCATACAATTTAAATTTAAGTTGAAACTGTATGGTTCAAGTTCATCCACATGTTTTACTTCTCAAATGGACTCACCATAGAAGAACTTCCCCTTCTAAACAAGTCTGGATTAGGCCAAAATGCTATCACAGTAAAAAGATGCTGGATTGGACCTTCTTCCAGATGGTAACGTGTATTTAGTACTATTTTTTTAAACACCATTCGATTATATATTCCCACATATTTTGAGGTTCACCAGTCACACCGACTCACCATACACATGACACTCATCAGGTCTCACACAGGATGACAAATCATCTCATCATATGAGTTTGATTTATAGAAATGTAGAAATCATAAAAACACCATGGATGAAGAGCTTCATTAGGAAGAAGCTTTCTTGTTCATTCATTCAATAATAATAATAATAAGCAACGGTTACAAGCTAAGCCTTATAGGCTATATCCAAAACTAACAGGCGACACATACATACCTATGCATAACAAACTAATACACTTGTACACAATGACTCAACACTATGTATTACCGTAAATACCTTTTATATTTTCACCCCCTCTCAAGCTAACATGTGGTTCAAAAACATTTAGCTTGTTCATAAATTGCGAGTGAAATGTCAGAATGGGCAAAAGGCTTGGTGAATATGTCCTATGCATGTGGTCACGTGAAGGGATGAAGCAGACTTTAACTTTTTTTCCAATACCATATTTACGACAAAGTGTGAGATCACATCTATGTGCTTTGTCCAGCAAGATACACATGGTTTTGAGCAGAGTTGTTGCCCCCCAGTATTGTCACACCAAATTATAGGAATGCTAGGCAATTTGAACTTTATCTCATTCAAAAATTGCATGATCCATTGATTTTTGCTCCCAAGTTAGAGAGTGATCTATGTTCGATTCACAACTAGACTGGCAACAACATGCCCTTCTTTGAGCTCCAGGTGATAAAAGACTTTCCCAAATAGACGTAATATCCTCATGTTGACTTTCTATCTAAAGAACTAGCAACCCGGTTTGCATCACAGAAAAGCCATGTAGTTCCAAACTCGAAAGCTAGGTATAAAATGCAAGCCTTGTCTTAAGTGCTTGTACAAATCTAAGCAATATCTTGAGTGCTTGCCGGTGTTGATGTATGGCTCCTGCATAAACCGACTTAGTGGTGTTTTGCGGTGCAGGCAATATCGAGGCCTAGTCAAGGTAAGGTATTTGAGGCCTCCAATAGCTTAACTTCAGATGTTCTGCGAGATTAGCCAGGTTCACCTTGCTAAGGTACAAGTTGTTTGCTAAAGCAACCATGGTGAGTAGGCAAGGTTTCAAATATTCCATGTTCACTCTTTTAAGAAGTTGAGATGCATAGTATTTATGGGTAAGATACAATCATGTGTTGTCTCTTGTCATTTGCATCCCCAGAAAATGTGAGGCAGGCCCTAAGTCCCTAAGTGAAAACTTTCTGTCCAGCATTCTGATGAATTCTGGATCAATTTTGTAGAATTACCTATAAGTAGTATATCATCCACATACACAAGGGCAAATGACACTTTGTCTTCAGTTTTTAACATGAATAAGGAGGTGCCACACACAGATCGAGTAAATCCCCAACTTATCATCAGGATCTCATAAGCGTCAAACCAAGCCCTTGGTGCTTGTTTCAACCCATATAGGGCCTTGTTGAGTTTGCACACAAAATGAGGCTTTGTTGTGTCCATAAAACCTTGGTCGCTTCATAAACACTGAGTTCTGCAAGGGTCCATGAGGAAGGAGTTGTTTATGTCTATCTTATTTATGGGCCAATTCATAGACCAATCGCCAAGAGTGAGCATTATTCGATGATTGATGTTTAGCTCTTTTGGACTAAATGTCATTGTAGTCTATCACATAGCTCTCATTTCGTAACCCTTTGCAACTAATAACCACGATAAGAATCTCGATGTTTGCCCAGTGAGACCAGGGGCCATCCATCTAGTCGATTCTCTTTTTGTTTTGAATGATTGTGATGTAAAACCTGTTGGTGCTTTATCTTTTGTGAACCATGCCGGCTTGGTAAAAGTCATAGTTTATTTCATCATGTGTCTACTTCACATGCCAAAGCGTGTTTGATCTTGTGCATATTGATTTATAGTGGTCCTTCACCGATTAATTACTGTGAAGGTTATTCTTACTATGTGCACTTTATAGATGATCACACTAGGTACACATGGATATCATCCTTTGAAGTCTAAGTCGACACTTTCAATGCCTTCGTAATTTTAAGGCATTGGTAGAAACTCGGTTTTCAAAGAAGATTAAGTGTGTTGAGTGATTGGGGAGGAGAGTATAGGACTTTCCAAAGCTATCTTGACAACCGAAGGGATTCAATTGCACATCATTGTCCTCATGATCATGCCCAACATGGTAGTATGGAAAGAAAGCATAGGTACATTGTTGAAGCTGGCTTGACACTCCTTGCTCAAGCTAGTATGACCTTGAGGTATTTGTGGCATAGCTTTTAGACCTCTCATTCCAACTCATAAATAGTCTCACCACACTGCTCTTCACCATAAGTCTCCAAAAGAATGCATGTATTACACTAAACCTAACTACAAAGTTTTCAAGACATTTGGATGTCTTGTGTACCCTAACCTCAGACCTTATCAAACCCATAAGTTTCAATTTCAAACCAAAAGATGTGTTAACTTGGGCTTGATTCTATCACAAAGGATACATGTGTCTTGATGAAACAGCGGGATCTATGTATCCAACAATGTAGTTTTTTCTTTTCCCTATTGTCAAGGTTTTCTCAAGGTCCTTCTACTCAAGTCCTTGTTATCCTGCTCTCACCACTTCTATCATTACCCTACAATCTACCCAATCGAGAGGGAAAAGACAGACATCTGAAAGCAGATTGCCTAAAGAGTGTTGTTGATGTTCCTTTCTTGGTCGGGTAACAAATAAATGCCACATGATGAACTGCTTTTACTCTATCATTAGACCCACACACACCACCTGCTAGGTCTCCATCAAACACACAAATTGTGTCTTCACCTACTACACCAAACACTTGGAGATGTCAGTAAATACATCATCACAGTGACCAGAGTGATGCATCTTCCACCCCTCACCACTTGTAGTCCAAAATAGACCTCATCCCATGAAGACCCGGATCAAAAGTGGGATTTTTCAAACCCAGCTTACTCTGCTACCATTGCAAGTGCACATTATTTACTGTTGAACCATCTAGTGTGATGAGGCGTATGCAAAGTTCAGTGGAAAGAAATATAGCCCGTGAGTATAGGGCACTTATGCACAATAAAACCTAGGATCTAATGAGGTTACCCCGGAGCCGAGTGTGGTGGGTAACATATGGATATAGAGTAACAAGAGGATAGTGGATTGGATTGAAGGGAACTCATTTGCATCCATCAAGAGGAATTGCTATCTTGTATGGAACCATCGTGAGGTGACCACTTGAGAAGCATTATCTCTGTAAAATGCTAGTGGATTTTTGGTAATTTGTGGATGAGTTGTAAATGAGCCGAGTCAGGCCGAATACTTAATGTTTGAATTTGAGCTCGTTTATCAAGCGAACATGTTAAAGTGTTCTTTCGTTAATTAAACAAACATAAAATCATGTTTGGGTTAAGGAAACTTTGGTTATGAAGTGTAATATTCAAGCTCGCTCGTTTACCTCGTTTAGCAATAATTTTCCTTCTCCAATATCTATAAATGAGCCGAGCCAAACTAAAAACCTCTTGTTTGAATTAAAACTCATTGATCGTTTGTGTATTAAAAAACACAAAATCCTAATAGTAGTATATTTTTCTTTTCAACTTTCTATACATGCTATAGCGGCTCACTTAACTTAATCGAAAGCACTCGCGAGCTTGATTATTAGTTTGAGCTCGATCTCGTTATTCCTCACAAACAAAC